>PVKE010018046.1:14286-30120 GCA_004027555.1 Craseonycteris thonglongyai
TCAAATAATCTGCCCCATCCAATAAAACCAAGGGTCACCCTCGCTATCCAATCCAATGGTGACACAAAAAGCCTACCTTCCTGCTCGTAGTTTCTCTCTTTAAAACACCCTGCCCAATGGGACTTGGGGCCGTTCTCTCCTAGTTGCACTGGGAGACGGACGGACCGGGCTTGAGCTTGTATCAATAAAACCTCTCTTTGTACTTGCATCGGAGTTGGTCTCTTGGTTGCCGTCGGGATCACGATCTGGGAGCACAACATTTGGGGGCTCGTCCGGGATCCCCACGGCTCCCAAGACCACCACCTGGAGAGGTTTACAGCACCGATGAGTCTCTGAAAACCTGTATCTGTTTGGGCGGTCAATAATGGGCAGGGTGGACGCACCGGACGACTCCCGGCCGCGGGGGACCGGAAGACGTTCCTTGTCCTCCCTCTGGAGGGAAATCCTTAGGGATCCCCTCATCTGAGATACAGGTCTGTTGTTTTATGTTGTCTGTTCATCTGTGTGTTTTAGGTTGTCCGTTCTTCTGGAGGACAACCCCGGCCGTTTCAGATCTGTTGTTTTATGTTGTCCGTTCATCTGGAGGACAACCCCGGCTGTTTCAGATCTGTTGTTTTATGTTGTCTGTTCGTCTGGAGGACAACCCTGGCCATTTCAGATCTGTTGTTTTAGGTTGTCCATTTGTCTGGAGGACAATCCCGGCCGTTACAGGTCTGTTGTTTTATGTTGTCCATTCATCCGTGTGTCTCTTAAATTCTATTACTGTCATCTCTCCGGATGCTTAAACTCTTTTCTGACTGACGAAATGACATGGGACAGACAACTTACTCTCCACTAGACCTCATTCGTGGACATTTCTCTGATGTCCCGAAGTGGGCCCACGACCTCTCGGTTAAGGTCCGAAAAGGAAAACTAACAACCTTTTGTTCCTCAGAATGGCCATTATTTGGTGTAGGCTGGCCACCAGAGGGAACCTTCGACTGTTCTCTCATCATGGCTATCGGAGACGACATTTACCAGCCTCAGGGAGGCCACCCATACCAGGTTCCATACATCCATCTCTGGAAGGACCTGGTTGAGAACCCCCTCCTTGGTTAAAACCCTTCCTTCCAACCCAGGAACCCACAAAGCCGGCGGATATCCTGGCGATCAAGAAGAATGTGCGCGGCCCCACTGGGGCCCCCACTGCAACAGCAGCTCTGATTGATGCTGCCTTCCCTGTGATCCACCCAGAATGGGACTTCAATACACCGGAAGGTAAGGAGAGGCTCCAGGTCTACCGCCAGGCTCTGTTGGCAGGTCTCAAAGTGGCCGCTAGATGGCCAACCAATTTGGCTAAGGTCTATGATTTGAGACAGGGAACTGAAGAAAGCCCAGCGGCCTTTCTAGAAAGGCTCATGGATGCATTCCGACAATATACACATGTCGACCCGGATAAACCGGAGCATCTAGGAACAATTGCTCTAGCATATATCAATCAGTCGGCCCCTGACATTAAAAAGAAATGAAAAGATTAAGAGGTTTAGTTGAGATACTGAGAAGGTATACCATAATAGAGACTCAGCAGAAGACAGGCAGATTAAGGCAGAAAGAAGACAAAACCCAGATTTGGCCCGAATCATGTTGGCCGCCACCACTGAACCAGGAGAACGTCAAAGACAACTGGAACATATGGCCGGTACCAGAGGGAAATGTGACCACGGACGGGGTAAGTCCCCTCTTGGAAAGAACCAATGTGCTTATTGCAGAGAAGAGGGACACTGGGCTCGAAATTGCCCTATGGAAAAACCCCAGGCTAAAATCCTGGTAGAAGAGGATGATTAGGGGGGGTCAGGGTTTGAACCCCCTCCCTGAACCTAGGGTGACTTTGGAAATGGAGGAAAGACCCACCTGGTTCCTGGTGGATACAGGAGCTCGACACTCTGTATTGCTGGGAGCAGGGGGCCCAATATCCAATAAAACATCATAGCCCTTACTAAGTGGACTGCCCGCAAGTTGACCAGTGGCAAGGCCCTGCGGAAGCAGCTGGCCACCAAGGTGGCCCGCAAGAGCGCTCCCACCACGGGGGGCATGAAGAAGCCGCACCATTACTGGCCGGGTACCATGGCGCTGCGCAGGATCGGCGCTACCAGAAGTCCACCGAGTTGTTGATCTGCAAGCTGCCATTCCAGCGGCTGGTGCGTGAGATCGTGCAGGACTTCAAGACCGACCTGCGCTTCCAGAGCTCGGCCATGATGGCACTGCAGGAGGCGAGTGAAGTGTACCTGGTGGGGCTATTCGAGGACTTATCATGGATTCTCCAGCTACCTGGAGCCTCCAAAGATAACGCCCTACAGGGGAAACCCGGCTCTGGGGGGGACAGACCCGGTGCCTATTGGGAACTGGACTTCACAGAATTGCCAAAGGGGACTTTCGGGTACAGGTATTTATTAGTTTTTATAGATACCTTTTCAGGATGGGTAGAAGCCTACCCTTCACGGAATGAGACAGCAGCCATTGTGACCAGAAAGCTGCTGGAAGAACTTCTTCCCAGGTATGGCTTTCCTACTATGCTCGGATCTGACAACGGCCCAGCATTCATCTCTAAGGTAACACAGGGGCTGGCTTCTATTCTTGGGGCAAATTGGAAATTACATCGTACATATAGACCCCAGAGTTCAGGACAGGTAGAAAGAATAAATAGGTCCCTAAAGGAAACCTTAACAAAATTAGCCCAAGAGACTGGCGGGGACTGGGTATCTCTCCTCCCCTTCGCGCTGTTCCGGGTACGCAATTCCCCTTATAAACTGGGACGGACTCCTTATTGAAATAATGTTTGGGAGACCTCCTCCTATAATTCCTTCCTTGCATCCTAAGCTTATAACTGACATGGAAATAGATGATAACCTGCTTATTCGTTTCCTTCAAACCCTACAAACTGTCCACCAAGAGATCTGGAGTAGGCTCAAGGCATTATACAGTTCCCCGATGACGGCCGAACCCCACCAACATCATCCTGGAGACTGGGTCCTGGTGCGAAGACACTGCATGAAGAACTTGGGACCCCGCTGGAAAGGACCATTTCTCATCATCCCTACCACGCCAACCGCCATCAAGGTCAACAGAGTAGCGGCTTGGGTCCACCACACTCACGTCCAGCCTGCCAGCCTCGCGGCACTTCCGGACCATCTCCAGCAATGGAAAGCCTCCCAGGACCCTACAAATCCTTTGAGAATTCACCTTCAAAAACTGTGAGACTGATATTGATAACTCTTCTTTGCTTCCCTATCGCCCCTGTTACCTCTAACAACCCAACCATCCCCTCTTGCCCAGCTGATTGCTACAAACAAAGCCAGTCAGCATTGGATAGATTAAGAGGACAACAGGGCACCCACTCTTTTACTTGGCACACATTTGTACATCATTCATGTTATACTAGTGCTAGGATGTGTTCATATGGCAGTCAACTGTATTGGACGGCCACTGCTAAACTAGGAAATTCAGGCACCAGCCCATGTCCAGGGACCCCAGGGAAAAATGTCTGCTTCACACTTCAGACCCATTACAGGCTAAGTGATGAAGGGGGCATACAGGACCAGGCTAGGGAGGTAATCTTAACTCATATGTGAGAGATTAGGAGCTACACAGCTGATGGTTCTACACCCTAGATATCAACACCTTGCCACTGCTGAAGCTCAGGATTGAGCTTCCTATGCACCAGAGGAGGGGGGAATGTAGAGACTAGAGGGCGCCATTTAGTAGACTAGGAGACGCCATCTTATGACATGGGCCCCACCCTGAGAGACCTTCCGGAATCCCAGGAAAACAAAACCTAAGGAAAAAGAAATTGAAAATTTGTTCCCCTGGTCCCGCCCCCCTCCCATCAAATAATCTGCCCCATCCAATAAAACCAAGGGTCACCCTCGCTATCCAATCCGATGGCGACACAAAAAGCCTACCTTCCTGCTCGTAGTTTCTCCCTTTAAAACACCCTGCCCAACAGGACTCGGGGCCGTTCTCTCCTAGTTGCACTGGGAGACGGACGGACCGGGCTCGAGCTTGTATCAATAAAACCTCTCTTTGTACTTGCATCAGAGTTGGTCTCTTGGTTGCCGTCGGGATCACGATCTGGGAGCACGACAGAGGCAGTTTCAAATCTCAGCTGAGATGGCAGAAGGACATTTGTCAGCTGAAAACGTTAATCACTCACTGTTTATTTCTAAACAGACATCATCAAGCATCCCCTTAAACTACAAAAAGATAACTGCAGACCATTCAACAATAAAGATTGAGTAAGACTCAGAAAATGAATGGCCAGAAATTCTATAGCAATGTTTTTAGCCCAGAGTTTTTCAGACCCCAGATTGCAAACGTGCTATTTGAAAAACAAAAAGGTGGGCTCAGCATTCTAGTTCCCCATTGTCCTAGTCCTTTCAGAGCAGGGTGGCTGACTGCCCCTAGAAACCCAGACCCCAGGGCCACCCACACTTCATTATTCCTTCCCTGACAGAGGAAGTTGCTGGCTCTGTGTGGCACAGGGTGCTTCTTCTCAGCCCTGAAACCACTTGAATAAGTGGGATTTCCAGGTTATTATTATTGATATGCTATCAATGCAGTTTTCCTGGGAGATGCTGCCTTTTAAGCAGACTGCTCAAGGATTCAAGGGCTCCTCAGGCAACCTTCTCTTCATCATATTTCTAAGTCAATGGGGGAAGAAAGCAGAGTGCTGCCTCTGAAGTGGGTGACATATACACCCCAGGGAATGAAGGAAAGAGTGAATGAAATAATGAATACACATTAAAAGCCTGTGGTTATTAAGCACCCACTCTATGCCAGACATGGTTCTTAGTAAGGGCTCACTGATTCCACGTGACAACCCATTTACAGAACTGACTCGCTTGCTCACCACACAACTGTTGACATTTTTATTCCCAAACACTTAGGAGGCATTTGTATTTTTTGTTTCTGAATGTATTTGACAGAGCTCTTTATATATTAGAAATAGTATATGCTCATTATATATTGAAGTCGTTTTCCAAGTTTTCTGCTATCTTTTTATTCTTTTGTGTATGTGTGTTTAAAAATTTATTTTATTGTTTGAGAGAAGGTGAGAGAGAGCCCAGAGCAGTCTCCATAGTTGTATGTCATTAGTTGTGACATGGTTTCATGCCACACAGGTGGATGTGAGGCCCTGTGGGGTAAGAACAGAACTGGGGGCCTCCCACAAGGGAGGTGAGGGCCTTCACTGCCATCCTGGCAGTTACTTGTTGTGCTGCAGTTCAGCATACAGGTTTGTAGGGGCCGGGGCTGGGAATTAAAACTCACACCTCACAATGGTGAGGCAAGCGCTCAACCACTGAGCTATCCCGACATTAGTTTTTGTGTTTTCTGACAGAGTCAAATCTACTCTTATTTTTACTCTGTGCATACTTCATTTATTTATAACCAGGCTTACAAAAACCTTTATTACCCCAAGATTATTTAATCTTCACCTGAATTTTCTCTAGTAAATTTTAAGCTTTATTATAATATATTAAAATCTTTCTAGAACTTATGTTGTTTTAATGTAGTAGGTATGCACCTAATTTTACTCTCCTTCCCAGTATCTCCAACATTAGAAAGTATGCCAATGTCATTTACTGAAAAGTTACTCATCTAATCATTTATTTATTCAACAAATATTTATCCAGAACCTACAATGAGCAGGCATTTCTCTAGGGAACAGAGTAGGGAGCTTACATTCTAATGGAAGAGTCAGATGGTGACAACTAAATATGTACCATATTAGGTGGACAAGGAGGGGTTAGGATGGCTATCTTACACAAGGTGGTCAGAGAAGGTCTGTGTGAACTGGCAACATTTGGGTAGCGATCTGAAGGGAGTGAGAGGTGAGCTGGGCTCCCCAGGAAGGGCATTCCAGGCAGAAGGCACAGCAGGCATTGGGACAGGAAGTTGGATTGTGTTTGCTGTGTTCAAAGAATAGTGAAGAGGCCTCTCTCACTAAAGCACTACCACAAATGAGAGGAGAGGGTACTGGGAGAAGTCAGAGGGGTGGCAGGAGCCAGGTCATGTAGGACTTAGCAGGTCCTGGTAAGGACTTTGGATTTTGCCACTGGGTGAGTGTAGGGATGGCTTGTCCCAAAGATGGCCACAACATCCCCTGTGCTCTTCACAGTATGAGATTGCCATGCACCTATCAGAAGACAGAGTCCCTCTCTTGGCCTCATTGAATCTGGGCAGACCTGGTGACTGCTTTGGATGATAAATTATGGTAGAAAGGATTCTATGCCAGTTTGAGGAGTAGCCCTTAATTAGTCTGACAGCTTTTTCTTCCTGTCTCTTAGAAGACAATCAATGGAAAAGGTACAAATACCTTGAGCCTGCCATTCAGTAGGAAGCCCAAGACACCTGCAATGCCCTAGAGGATAAAAGCCACATATGGAGAGAAGCCAAGGATCCATACGTGCCAGGTACACAAGTGAAGAAAACACCTTGGCAGGAAGCTTCCTGCCCAGCCAACACCAAACTGCCCAGACTCCTAACCCAAGTTATCTTGAGCAAAATGGAAAGATGGTTTGAGTCACCATGTTCTGGGGGAGTTGGTTATGAAGCAACAGATAGGTGGAAGAGTGAAGTGTTCTGAGCAATCACATGATTTCAGGTTTTATAGGCAGGAGTCCCCCTGCGTCTGTGCTGAGGACAGAACTCAGAAGAGAAAGGGTGAAGGGGAGACCCACTGGAGGAGCAGCAAAGAGACAGGGAGGTGGAGGCAGAAGTGGTGAGAAGGGAGTCAATTCCAGATCTATTTCAGAGATCACATGGATGGGATCATGATGGAGCAGACGTGAGAGGTGAAAGAAAGGAGTGAAGGGTGGTTTCAGGGGCTGGCCTGACAGTAGAAGGAAGGGGACCTTTACTGGTGTGTGAAAAAGCTGCAGGGGGAGCAGTTGAAGCTAGGGACCTCAGACAGCAGGAATTCAGCTTGAGACGTGACAGGTGGCTGAACATGCATTCATGTGGACATGCTGAGTGTTGCTGAACAGCTGGTGTCTAGGCCGAAACGAAACCAGGGCTAGGAGGTAAGTTTGGGCCTTGCTGGTGTTTCCATGGTCCTGTCGGACCAGGTCACCTGGGGAGTCAATGTGGATGGAGAAGATGGAAGACTAAATCCTGGGCACTAGAGATGTAGAAGAAGTGGAGAAGGAACCTGAAAGGAAACTAAGGAGGAGCCAGTGCGATAGGAAGATAACTATGTTCTGGTGGAGGAGGGAAGTATTCCGGTGCTGAAAGTGTGAAAACCTGTGTCAGATCTGAAGACTAACCATTCCTGATATTACTGTCCTCATTCTTGACATTACTGATTAGAAAAGGTAATTTTATTGTATACTAAATTTGCACATGTGTGAGAGTGCATGCATGTGTCCCTTCTCTTCTCTCCCATCGGTCTGTTTATTCATCCAGAGCCAGACGACCACTAAAACTTTCATGCTTGACAGGCAAGCACCATGCCTGACCCCACCTTTTCTTCTTTTATTCCAAAAATATCCTGGTTATTCTAATCTAAAATTCACCAGAATTTTGGATCAGAATGTTATCAAGCCCCCTTCCTCCCCAAATGCATAGGAAAGTTTATATATATATTTGCATACAAATTGGTTTGGTGAGAGTTAATACTGAACCTGCTTATCTACTCTCCACATGGTATGTGTTTCCATTTATATGTCTTACATCCCTAAGTAGATTGTTTCTAATATATAGGTCTCATGTGTTTTCTCTTTTTTGGGTATTTAAATTGCAGTGGCTTTTGTGAATTATATTCCTCTTTCCCATTGTATTTTCTCACTGGCTATTTTTGCTATAAGAAAACCTATTTTTGTAATAACGAATTCTCCTATTATTTCTAACAATTTCAGGTGATGCAAACAGATTTCAACACTTCTGTTATTTTCACAGGCACGAGATCTCACAGCTACGGAATCATAAAGCCAGTATATAAGGCGGTGCTAATTTCTGCGGATAAAATCTTTCCTAGTTTGGAGAATGGGATTTAATATGTCAGTATTTCAAAGTGTTCCTCAGAGAACTCCATGATTTCCAGGTACTCTGGGAACGATTGTAGTCACACATCTGAAATTGTCCCAGTTATTCCCGATTTCAAATATTTTTCCCTTTGTTAACCCATGAGTCAGACCATATGTCCTTTGATCTTTGCTTCAAAAAGTATTGTCACGGTATTTAGAAACAGGGACAGCCCAGGCAAAGTTATAACACATGGGATGTTTTTCCTCTGAGCCCCTAACTTGCCTCTCAGCATTCTTCCTGCTTATGCAGTGCCTGGAGCATACACACATGCACACGTACATGCATTCACACACTCACACTCACACACAGTGGTGTCCTGGAAGAAAGGGATTTCACTCAACTAATACCACATGGGCAGCGCTGTGCAGCCAGGACTCAGTATCACCCTAAGGCTGCCTGCTGTGGAAGGTTTTAGAGTTGGGCAGCCTGGGATTGAACGCCAAGCTTAACAGTATGTATTTGGCCTGTTCCCTTAACCTCTCAGACCCTTTGTTCTCCACATGTAAATGGAGTGTCTAATATCTACATTGCAGGGCTGTTGTGGGGACTTGGAAAATGACTACTAAATGCTGAACATAACAGGAGCTGGACCAACATCACCTATGACTTTGATTTAGAAGGGAGTTCATATTATTGCTCAGGCCCTTAAGAAAATCCCTTGGTCTCATACTCTACTCCCAGCTGCAGAAGCCAAGTGACCAGAATGAAACTGCAGGAAGCAATAGGGTCGCAGTCTCCTAATTCTCCCTGGTGTACAACTGTCTACACAGGCAAACACCAAGGGCTGGCTTCTCTCGTTTATAACTAACCAGCCTCCACTCCGAGACTGCCCTGCAGTAACGGTGTGGAAGATGTTTGTCCGTTTCTTCCTGCCACATCCCAAGCATCCACCTCTTCCTCTGACCACTCCAGTCTTCTTTTGAAGGGTGCCTGCTTTTTGGGTGGTAGGAGCTGAAGTGAACAGGTCTGACCGTTCCCTGAGGGCAGGCATGTGACCTACACCCACATCGCTCTGTCCCTTCCTTCTGGGATTTTACAGAAGTGATGCCCCAATGTGGGGAAAATTGAAGTCATATCTGTTACAGTGGCCACAGTATGTGACTAGGACTGTGCCTACATTCCATGACTGGTTTTTATGGCGTTCTCACTGATTCCGGCTGCCTGACCTTCAGATCCCTTCATTTGCTGCTCTACTTCAAGCCTGCTCAGCCCGCACAATTGTTTCAAAAGATTGAAACAAAAAGATTGCCTTTTTGAGCACAATGCAATTTGACTTCTCTCTCCTGCAACAGGAGTACTGTCTGCCATAGCCAGATTCCAAGGTGAAAATAAGAAAACAAGCCCCTCCCACTTGACAGGAATTCTCTTATATGGTGGTCCATGTCCAGGGCTTGGGAGAAAGGTGAAATCTTAAAACCCATGGCACAATGGGACACTATGACTGACTTAAACGTATGTGTCATCACATGAAAGAGAGTTTGAAAACAGAATGCCTTTCAGTTTGCAAATTTATCATCAAAGGGGTCGAAAGGATGGAAGGGAGGCAAAGGGCAGCAAATACCAACTTATACCACTATCAATTCAAATACCAACCCTCTATGCTTTTAGAACATGAAGCTATTTATTTTTTTCAGGATGGGGAACAGTACATATTTCATTTGCACTCTCTCTCTTCATTATCCATTTTCTCAGTATTGCCCCTTGTTCCTAAGCTGCCACAAAGCATTTTACTAGTTATCTCATTGTCATCCTACTTAACATGTTCTGTGGTCTACTAGCTGATGGTAGTTTAAGCAGGATCTAATTGGTAACATATTGTCGATTGAATTAAGTGCCATATGATAGAGATTTAAGCCACAGTAATTTTTCCATAAAGAAAAATCTGTCAACAGGCTATAGCAGAGGAACAGCAATAAATCAAATTGTCATGTTTATTAGTTATTGCAGGAGTCTAGTTGTCTTGTATTCATTATAACCCCCCATTTTTAGCACCAATAAAAGCTATAAATAGGAATATTTGTGCAAGGTGCTTTTAAATAGGTTTATATTTGTACTTGAATGCCTGCTTGTATTTTAATCATGAGAAAAAAATGGTGCTACTTTACTTTAAAAGGAACATGTATTTTGGCTGTTTTCTGGATGAGGGATAATGTTTCTCATTTTTTGCAAAGCTATGTTTTAAAATGCTGGGAATCAATTTACTAATAATCACAGAAGAGCAAATAAAAGCAAAAATGAGATTAACACCATTTGCTCATCAGGTTTGCAAAATTAAAAGACCTGATAGAATGATTACGCTAAAGGATTTGTAGAATACTCATTGCAGCTTGATTTGGAATATTTAAAAAATTGAAAATAAATTAATTTTCCATATATGAGACTGGTTAAATAAATTATGGAGTACCATTACCGGAGAGTACAAAGCAGCCATTTAAAGAGAATAAGTGAAATCATATTTATTTAATGACTTAAGAACCAACATCATTTGTACTTCTCCTTCTCTTATAACTTGCCTTTAGTGAAAGTCACTTGCACCATTTTTCCTGACATGAATCGGAAATATATCACAGAATTTTACACATGTAGCTTCACTGGAATCTCATAAAACCCTGTGAACTATGTAGGATGGGTTATTAGACCCAGTTCGTAGATAAAGAAATGAAGTGTGGAAGATAAAGTGATTGATTAGAAGAGTCCCACATGTGTCCACCTCAGGAGGCAGGATACAAGCACAGGAGTTCTTCCCCAGAACCGCAGTACAGAATGAAGGGTCTAGAACTCCGAGACCAGCATCCAGCTCCTGGCCACACCTTTAACTTCCAGTGTGACTTTGAACTTATTTCTTAATTTTCAGGATCTAGGTTTCCTCATCAGTCAAGTTTCATTACCACTTAACTATACTGTAGAGGTGATGCCTGGGCCTAGGAACCATCAGATCTCATCTCTGCCTTCTCCCAGCTCTATAAGGTCAGGCCAGCTATCAACCTTTCCTCTGAAAAACACACAATCACAAGGGATCTGACACAGTGACATGAGAGAAGGCGTGTAACATGAAAGCACATGCTTTACAGGTGAAAGGCACTAAACATGTGCCATTTTCCATCACCTACATGCCATGGTTTCATGTACAGTAGACTCTCCATTAACCGGAACTCAAGCAATCAGCACTCTGAAGCAACCAGCCCATAACTCAAAGAAATAATACTACATGTATCTGGCTTGGCTGCTGGTTAACAGAGTCTACTGCATCTTCTTTCTAGGCTTCTGTGCACATGGACATCTGAGGCATGAAAGACCTCATGGAGTCACACCCATTGAGTTCCAGCTCTTGCTCCACTCGGGAGCAGGGCTCCTGGGAGGTGCCCCGGGCTCCTTTCCCACCCTCATGCCCACCACACCTCTGAGGGTAAAGACTGCATATTGGTGTCACTGCCCTGACTGCTGACGGTCTCCTTCTACCCCCACTTACACATCCCCACCTCCCACCTTCCATCTTTCCCACACTCCAATCATTTCACTTTAAGTCTGGCAGCTCAATTGCACAAAACGTGGTGATAGCAATAATAGTAACAATAATAATAATAATGGCCACTAACCCTCACTGAACCCTTTCAATGTACCAAAGACTCTTCATGGCACTTTATATGTGTTAGCTCATCTAATCCCTATTTAAGAGGCAGAGACTACTACAGTACCCATTTCACAGATGCAGAGAGGTGGGCACTTGCCAAAGCCATGGTGAGTGCTAGAGTTGGGACTTGAACTAGTAAAAGATCAATATATATATGTGTATATATTCTTTTTTTAATTTTTTTTAATGGCAAAGTCAATAAAAATGTGCATGACACAACCACTGAGTGCAGGTAATGTCCAGAGTAAGGGAACAGCTGTTGACAGACACAAAACCAAAACCTTAGAATAGTGAGTGTTGTGTTACTTTTATCATAATAATCTCACTTTAGCAGTGAGAAGGGAAATCCTAACAGTCTTAAGGGAAGGTGGCCTTCCTCAGCTTGGCACCAAGGGCACATGCTTTTGATAAAAGCAGACATTGCAGTTTTTTTTTTAATTGATTATTTGGTGTGTACATCTAAGGTTCACAGAACAAGTTCACTGCCTTCCTTTGTGGTTATGGATGCTAGTTAACATTTAGCCTTTAGCTGTTCCTGTTGCAAGATCAGGTGTCAGATGAACAGTATACCTCATGGAACTTTCAACCCTTGAATGAAAGGGATTATGAAATGCCTATCTAGGTGCAATTTCTCCTTCGTGGATGTAAGATTTGAATAGCAAAGAATTCACGTTAGAAAACAAATTCTGGGTCACACCTCTAGTTCTCCAGATTCACAAACATGGTGACAATTGCAGTTTTGTATTACATGGTACATGTGCCTGTGTGGATGTATGTGTGTGCACACATGCATACAGGCATTCATACATGCACAGAGTGCTAAGAAACATGGAGATGGCTCTGTTAGCCCTGACAGTGAGATCACTCACTGGGGCCATGCACTGGGGGCCAGTCTGGTCATTTAATGAGGTATAGATGATGGCCTAAATGAGGTTTGGACACACTTTTCCTCAGGTCCGCAGGCCCAGCTACCATCCTAAATGCAGGCGAGTAGGTTCATATTTGGCTGGTGTGTTCATTGCATGCAATACCCCCATGAATTCTGGGACTTTTCTGATCACGTTCCAAGTCTGCCTTGTCTTAGGCAGCCTTTCACCTGAGGCTGGGCGAGTCCCTGCTGCCCAGTTCTGAGGAGCACAGGCCAGGCTACCCCACTGACCCCCCTGAAGGGCACATGGTCAGGGTTACTTGTTTCCAGTCAAGACAATCCAGATGCTCTCTGGCTTGACCTTACCTCTCAGCTCACACGCTCCTTTTCTTTCTCTCCTGAATAAGTCTCTCAACTTCCTTATGAGGCTGAGTGTGGCGCTCCCTTCTCACTGGCAGCTTTCTGAATGACACTTTCTACATAAACAGGAAGAGTGTGTGTGGTCACGACTCCAGTGTGCAGGTGCTGATAGAGGATGTGAAAGTGTGGAGGCGAGTGACTAAACCAGCCAATGGCATTTCCCCACCAGACACCCACCTGGCCTCCTCTCACTCACTACAGGGCAAGGTCTACCAGAAGGCGGGAATCCGGAGCCCCAACCCCACTCCAGAAACCACCTGACACAAACCAGAAAAATGTGGTCATGGAGGCCCAGGGACAAATTCTCTAGCGCACTGCCTCTTCCTCAATCTATACAGACCCCTGCAAACAAAACAAACAAAACAAAACAAAACAAAACAAAACAAAAAACCCTTAAAGATATTCTTATCATCGGGTACACGGATTCAAAAAGCTTACCTAACTTGTCCCAAACTCTGCTAGTTTGTAAAAATGCCTAGATATCCAAGATATCAGAGCCAAAAGCCTTATCCTCCTCTGTATAGTAGTGTGTTCTAGAACTTTCTAGGAGAAAGATGTACCAGGTAAGGAGAAAGAGCACTAGATGAGGAATCAGATGAACCAAGACTGCTCCATTGGAAGGGTTTGCACCTCCTTGTCTCCATTCACTAGTCAGCCCACAGCAGCTGGGCTCTTTGTGCCACACCCTTCCAGCTACCCATCATCTCTGGAACTGCTTCCATTGATGTCACCAGGGAGCTTACCAAGGGACACATGCACCCCCTGTGGTGTTCAACACTGGTGACCACTCTTTTCTTTCTGGAACATCCCCTTTGGTCCCCATGACTCCACGTTCTCCTGGTTTTGGTCAGATGATCTCTCTCAATGTCTTAATTTTTGTCTTTCCCCAGGGCTCCATTCTCAGTCTAGTGGTTCATGTTCTCCATGGTGGCCTCTTCTGCCTTCTGTGTGCTGCTTCCCAAGGCCACATCTATATATTCACGAGTCTCTGCTGCTCTCCCGGGGTGCCCCCACCCCAGGCACTTGGGTTTGACTGGCCAGAATGAAGCCCTGTCTGTAAGTCCCCCACTGTACACCTTTCCATGTGGCCTGTAAAATCCTCCCTATCTTGTTCCTAACTTGTTCCTTGTTTCTCACTCCAAGTTTGCTTCCTTCTGGCCTCTTACTTTGCCCCTGGCTGATATGGCTTCTTCAGATTTGACCCCCAGTTATCCTCATCCAAACAGGGCCATCCATCTGTATCCTTAGGCTATAGTCACATCTAGACATATCTAGAAGCTGCCTCCACCTTAGCCTATGCCAACCACTGGGAAATTATCCCAGCAGTGGCCACATCTGGTCCACAGCAAGAAGAAAACCTTTTTCTTCTCTTTCCAAACCAGAAATGGGGAGTCTCCCAGCCTTCTTCCCTGTCCTGCACACTCCCCTACCTTCATTCCCCAAGCCCTGTCAATTCTATCTCCTAAACCAGGGATTTTCAACCCCGTGCCCGCCGGCGCCATAGCGCCCGTGGCCCAATGTGTGTGCAGCCACCATTATTTGACTGCATCGGAAGTTTTTCATAAACACTAAGTAAAACTATAATTTATTTTTATACATTTGTTAGAATTTTAAAATATTGTTTGAGTATCTACACAGGTTTATTATATTCGTTGGTATGTTTGCGATATCGTATGTATAAGTTTTTCCCGAGCTTTCGCCTTTGTACATGTCGTGTCTTGTTTAGCCGCTGCACTCTTTAAACTCTCCTCCACCCAACCAGGAGACGTGAAGTTGCCATTTTGATTGCAGTTGCTGGACTGATTGGGTCGTGATGGTTAGCTAGGATCACGGTGTTTTGATAGATTCGATTTTAAATGAACTAAAAGCGAGGTAGGTAATCTATTATTATGGTGGCAATTTGATATGATATTGTAGTTCTATAACTATTTTTATTTTTATTTTTTTAGTCCTAAAATGAGTGGACCAAATAAGAGAAAATGAACCTATAATTTTAACACAGACTGGGAGAATCATATTGTTTCATTAATTTAAAAGGTAAATGCGTTTGCCTCTTGTGTGGCAGTAGTATTGCAGTGCTGAGAAAACATAATGTTGAACGTCACTTTCGGACAAGTCATACCACTTTTGATACGAATTATCCACTTAACTCTGAAGTAAGAAAGAAAAAAATAAATCAACTAAAATTAAGTTTAACTACTTAACAGACTGTTTTCACTAGACATGTGGAAAAATCTAAAAAGGCAACCATTGCTTCTTTCAAAATTTCTCACATGCTTGCAAAGAAGAAAAAACCTTTCCAGGATGGTGAATTGTTAAAAGAAGCATTTCTAACTGCTGCCAATTGTTTTAGGAATATTCTAACAAGCGTGAGATGATGTCGGCGATACAAGACCTACAGTTGTCAAATAACACAGTCACAGGGAGAATACACGCGATTTCAAAAGACTTGCAAACTCAGTTAAAGACTGACTTGGAAATATGTGACTGCTTCTCTCTGCAATTTGACAAGTCAACAGATCTATCAGACACCGCACAGTTGGCAGTTATGGTGAGAATGGTATTTAGTAACTTCACAGTAAAAGAGGAGCTGTTGCAAATATTACCAATGAAAGGACAGACAAGAGGTGAGGATATTTATAAAACTTTCAGAACATACGCCAGGTCGATCAACATGCCTTTGCATAAGTTGTCTGCGATAACTACTGATGGGGCACCAGCAATGGTTGGTAAAAACAAAGGATTTATTGCCCTTTGCAGGAAAGATGAATCATTTTCAAACTTTATGTCCTACCACTGTATTATCCATCAGGAAGCTTTGTGTTGTAAAATACTGCCCTTTGAACATGTTATG
>PVKE010018047.1:0-30034 GCA_004027555.1 Craseonycteris thonglongyai
ATGAGAGCCTCTGCGCAGCCTTCTTGCTTTTGGGCTTGCATCCTTGCCATCCCTTCATCACGCCTATCAGGCGATCCTTTGGAAGCACAAATTGGATCAAAGCTGTCTCCTACTCAAAACTCTTCGATAGTCTAAGGATAAAATCGCTGTGGTTACTCTTATATACCAAGCCCTTCATGTTCTAGCTTCTGCTCAAGTTTATCTCTTAACCGGTCTCCAAATACCCTATGCTCTGCTCCTGCTTAACTTTTCTCCAAACTCATTGTGTTGTTTTCACACATGTGTACAAGAGCCAGGGAAACTTTATTAATTTATTATTGCTCCCTTTGCCCAACTTCTTAGTCTGAATTAGATACCCTGTATCAAAACACTCATTAGACCCAAAGAGAGGTTTTTGATATGGAGGTTCCTGCCATGTATTTGTTACTAATGTTATGATTATAATAAATAAATGAATGAATGAATGAATGAATGAATGAATGAATGAATAATCTTGACACTTGAATTGTGCCCTCACTGGAGAATGGTAAAGCATGTGAATCCCAATGTAGAAGGTGTGGTGGCATCTTACACTTTCCACGCTGAGTCACACTTTAACCCATAGTTTTCTCTCTCCTGCCTCCTCCTTCCAGGATTTTAGAAGGTGCAGCAGCAGGAATAAGGAAAAAAGGAGTATTTATATACAGTTTAATCAAAAGAACAAATTTTTGCTACATTGTACTCTAAGCTTTTTCCTTTCAGATATTCTTTTGCAAGATTTACCCCTAGCCTAGACAGGCAAAAGACAATGGTATTTAGCAATGTCTCTATAAATTACCCAATATAGACATTGTAGAATCCTAACCTATTAAAAAATAGTGTACCTTTTCTTGGTCCCTAAAAGTGTATGTGAATTTTGTTACTTGATAGTTTTGAGCATTGGTGGGGGTGGAATGAAGAGAAGAAAAGATATTGTCACCTTTTGTCCAGGTTATCTATATAAGTCATAATTGTCCACTGAATTTTCTATAAATTTCTTTATTATATAAAAAGAATTAAAATGCTGTACCTCCTTTTGGGTGAAAGGGCTCAGATGAATATTTGCTAAGCACTTTAAAGCTTTAAAACACTGTTATCATCTTCTAAAATGTAACTGAGGATGTGTCTTTCCCCACAGATAAATTCAGGGTATATTTACCTAAAGAGGTACCTAAAAATATAAATGGGTTGTATTATAAAAGCCATGGAAATACTGAATTTAGTTATGACTGAACCAATATCAGTATTCCTGACATTCTTTTGTAGTATTTTAGAAAATGCAACATCAACAAAGCAAGAATAAAAAAACCCAAGGAGCTTAGATTTATGCTTTATAATAAAGGGTTGATTTTTTTCTTCGCATTTGACAAAACAGGAAGCCTTTGTTTTGCAGCCTGGGCTCTGGACTTACACACTGAACAATACCCATCATTCTCTTCAAGCCTTGAAAGTGACAGTGACCTCTCGTGCCTCCAGCTCAGCGGTGCCTCCTGCTACTGTGGAAGCCTTTGTGGGAGGAGACAGCACCCGTTTTCCCCATCCCATGATGATTTATGCAAATGTGAGGAAAGGTTTTTATCCCATCCTCAATGCCACAGTAACTGCTACAATTGAACCAGAGAAGGAAAATCCTATTATGCTGAAGCTTTTTGATGATGGAGCAGGTAACAAGGATTGTGATGTCATTTTTCATGCTCTGAAGGGCTGTTATGATGCTGCAACATCAGTAATAAGCTCATCTTTTAAATTCTTTCAACACAATTATTTTTCTAACTTAATCTGATGAGATTCTCAAATTCCCATAGAATCACTGTTATAGTAAGTAGCTGCAGGTCACATCTGCACAAGGAAAGCAAGTGTGAACTTGGGAAAAGAGTCTTCATTACTCAGAGTGGCTGTGTGAACAAAATGGTGAAAGGAACTTGCTTGACACCTAGACCTTGGCTTCCACTTATCCAGTGACACTGGCCATACTTAACTTAGTGGTCACACAGGAACAGGTTCTATGTTCTTGTGACATGTCCATATTCCACTAAGATTTACCAACTTTACTCTTCAATGAAATGATTAGATAGAACAATTAAATAGCCAATAAAAACCCAAGAAGGGAAATACAATTGCAGCCAATCCATGTTTTTCTCCTGACTGTGAAGAGAAAATTGGAAATTGAACTTCTGATCTATGAGTTGACCCTAGACTACATATTCTTTACCCAAGTAGCTTGGTTCATAAGAGGGCACAGTCAATGCCTTTCGTATAGGAGTAATTTGGTCACAGAAGATCAAGCCGGCAAATCTAGAAGAATCAGGATATTTTCCTATCACTGGGAAAATAAAGTGAAACCAAACCAAACCCTACTTCAATGTATTCATTTTGCACATAGAGTATTCAGAGCTTCCACATCAAACATCAGACAGCAAAAAATCAAGCTGATCAAACAGCAGCACTTGGGCTCTGTCTGATAAACTTTTTTTGACTTTTAAAAACAAATTTTTTTGTTCTCTTGTCTTTCCTGCTTGTTTCCCCACCCCCACCCCCACCCCCAAAATTAAATTCTTTTTTTTTTAAAGATTTATTTTTATTGTTTTCTAGGTTGTTTTGTGTTTTTTTTGGGGGGGGGGTTTGACAGAGAGAGAGAGAGATACAGACAGAGAGACAGAGAGAAGGGGGATGGCCCAGAGCAGTCTCCATAGTTTCACATCATTGGTTTTTCCACGTAGTTTCATTCCGCAGGTGGGCACGGGGCTGCACAGGGCAGAAACTTGGCCGGGGTCTCACCACGGTGAGAACTGAACTGGGGGCACTCTGCAGTTCAGCATATGGGTCCACATGGGCTGAGATTCGATCCTCAGACCCCGGGGCTGCAAAGCAAGCGCTTAACCCACTGAGCCATCCCGGCTTCCCCCTTAAAATAAATTCTTAAATAACATTAAACCTCCAAGTCTATGTTAGCAGCTCCAAGTATATTTTTTTAAGAATATTTTTAAAGATTTATTTTATTGTTTTTGACAGAGACAGAGACAGAGAGAGATGGAGAGAAGTGGGAGGGCCCAGAGCAGTCTCCATAGTTGTACATCATCCATTTTTTGACATGGTTTTGTTCACAAAGGTGAATGGGAGCCACCCAGGGCAGGAACGAGGATGGGGGCCTCCTGCATGGGAAGCATGCCCCCTTGAGTCAGGGGCCGAACCGGGGGGTCAAGAACCAAACTGAGGGCCTTCCTCATGGGAAGCACACCCTAGTTCAGTATATGGGCCCACACGGACCGGGACCAGGTTTAGATCCTTGGTTTCTGGGGTGCCAAAGCTAGTGTTTAACCTGCTGAGCCATCCCAGCTTCACCAGCAGCTTCAAGTATTTGATCAACTAATAAAATCGTATTCCTTACCTCTGTTGTTTCAAGATAAAGATTTTTCAAGAGTCTTATGTTTGGAAACTCTTAATATCTTGTCTTGGCAATCTTGTATGGCATTTATGAAACAAAGGTTTATTTAAAGGATTTTAGCTCAAGTTCACCTCAGAGGGATACCAGAGAAGTTCTTTTGATTCATTCATTGGGATGGGTCCAAATGATCCACATTCTCACATTCTGATTGCTTGTCTATGGCCACACCTTTCATTTTTCTGAACTATAGTCCAGAAAAACACTTTGTGAAATGTTCCTGCTTTGTCTCAGCCTGTGGTTGGCCTACAGGAGAACAGATATAGCTATTTTAGGAAAAATCACTTAAATAAGCTCAATAGGTTTTTATATTTATTCACTAGAACCATTTTTTAATTTTATATCTAAATTTATACCCTAAGAAACAATGAAAAAGATTGTTTAATCATCAAAATGTAAATTTAGATTTCCCCCTCCCCCCAATACATAGCACACATGTATTGTCAAATACTTACTTTTATATTGGAATCCATTTTATAGATGAGAAAACTCAGGCTGTGATAGATGGTTTTCTAGCTACTAAGTGGCAGAGCCAGACCTTAACACCAAGTCCTCTGATATCCAAACGGATGTCCTTTCCCATTGCTTTCTGAGTCAGTGATTAAAAGGATTATCAGTGTTAACTGTGGCATGAAGAGATTTTCCTTTATCATTTCTCAACAGATAGACCTTATTAATCATTAAACTGTTTAATACCAAGATCTATTTTCTTTCCAGTACATAAGAATAATTTCTAAACCTGCTCTGATCATAAGTTGCTTAGCACATTTATTTTAATTCAATATATTTCTACTTTTCTCAGGTTAAGGAGTAGCCCTGCCTCTGCAGTGTGAACTCTGGAGCCCTTACTTTAGTGAGGATACAATGCTAGAGTACAGGGCTGGGTGTGTGGTGTGAGAGCCTAACTGACATAGAATAGGACAAGCTGCTTGCCCAGTATGGCCACCGGCACTTCAACCACAAATGTGATCTGCACTTGGGCTGAGCACCTCCCTGCCGCCTTGGAGTCTAAGCCTTCCTGCCATTTAGTCATAGACTTGGTTTGGAATTCAACTGCTCTCTGAGGTCAATACAAAATGAAGGAAGTCTAGCACTGTCCAAGCTTTTAGAATGCCTCCTGAAGCAAGGCACAGTGGATGGAGCCAAAGTGTATCAAACTCCTAGTCCGTGAGCTCCTCCTAATCTAGAACAACAGTTCCATGTACACTTTGAAGAATTTGAATGATTTTGCATGATTTTATCAACTACCAAAGATTTTTTACTTCAATCAGAAGCTTTTTTTCTAAATTAGGGCTTCAGGCTATTTATAAACCCCTTGAAAGTATGTGAAAATATGTATATATGCACATATATTTATTTCCTGGGGACAGAACAGCTTTTTATCTTAAAAGAATCTATGACTATAAACAAGGTTAAGAGTGTTCTTGGTTTCTGTGAAAAACTAGTATTATTTTCAATGATAGAAAGCAGAACGTGAAAGGTGATTATTAAACGCTTTCCTAGCATTGAAGCAGGTACAACTCCTTCACCATTACAAAATAATTTTTCATAGTTTAAGGAACTATAGAGAGAAATAAGGAGCAATTGAATTTTTAGCCACCCGAAAGTACAAAAATTGACCATGATAGCTTATGCTAAAATGGAAAGAATATGGGGAGTGAATCTTATTTTTAATGATTTAATTAAACATTAGAAAGCAACTGTAATGACAAGTGATGACATTGAGGTTTTTTTTATATATATATACACAGGTGCTGATGTTATAAAAAATGATGGAATTTACTCAAGGTATTTTTTCTCCTTTGCTGTGAATGGTAGATATAGCTTGAAAGTGCATGTCAATCATTCGCCCAGAGTAAGCACCTTAGAACACTCTGTTCCAGGAAGTCATGCTATGTACATACCAGGTTACATAGCAAACGGTAAGAATCTTCTTTAGCACCGTTATCTGAATAAGATCATTTAATGTATATAGTACATGTGTGTGTGTTCGAGAAAGAGAAAAGTGAAAAAGATGAATTTTCAAACTTCTTTACACTCAAGTCAATGCATACTTTGTTGACTATCTCTTTAATTCTTAAAGAATCATGGTAGTAGATAACAAAAGCTATAGGTAATTCTCACAAATTTCTCCTATCTTCATTTAAGTCATTATCTTTATCTCTTTCTTGTGACTGTTCCATTAGAATTACCAACAGACGAAGAGATTTATTGGGTTTTCTAGGTTCCAGCTCCTGCACTTTCTTCACAGAGGTTTAGGCAAGAGAAAGAGGAAAATAGTGGTTTATAATTGAAAGAAGGAAGCAAATAGTTCAGACATTTTACATGGAAATGAATTCCTAAAAAATATGATTTGGGATATTACAGACAACTAAGTGCTTCCTGAAAATATTTTGTCTTCCTTCAACATAAAAGTACTAAATAAATAGAAGACAAACATCTTTTGAACACCATTATTATAGTTTCTGATGGGAAGCAGTGGTTAAAGTATAACAGAGAAAGAAAAATATGCTATAGTCTTTTAAAATCATTTTATGGCTTTTAAAAATATTTCTAAGCATTCTTATTTCCAAACGGCAGAATCTTTTTTTTAATTTATTTTATTGTTTTTGACAGAAACAGACAGAGACAGAGAGAGACAGAGAAAACGGGGAGGGCCCAGAGCAGTCCCCATAGTGATATGTCATCAGTTTTTGACATAGTTTCATTCCACACAAGTGGGCGTGGGCTGCACACTGAGGGCCTCCCTCATGGGAGGTATGCTTCCTCTAGCCAGGGGACAAACCAGGGGGTGAGAACTGAATTGGGGGGTCTCACAGGGGAAGCACACCCCAGTTTAGGGTATGGGTCTGCACGGGCCAGGGCTGGGACTCAATCCTTGGTCCCCAGGGCTGCAAAGCAAATGCTCAACCCACTGAGCCATCCTGGCTTCCCCTGCAGAATCTCTTTTTTTTAGGTTTATATTATTGTTTTTGACAGAGACAGAAAGAGGCAGAAACAGAGAGAGAGAGAGAGAGAGAGAGAGAGAGAGAGAGAGAGAGAAGTGGGAGGGTCCTGAACAGTCTTGACCTCCCTCATGGGAAGCTTGCCCAGGTGAGAACCAAACTGGGGGCCTCCTGCATGCGTAGCACACCCCAGTTCAGCATATGGCTCCACGTAGCCATATGGCCAGGGCTGCAACTCAATCCTCAGACCCTGGGGCTGCAAAGCAAGCGTTTAATCTGCTGAGCCATCCTGGCTTCCCCAAACTGCAGAATCTTTAGAAATATTTTTCATGTATTTTTAGCACCTGTAATGATTTGTATCTATTTATTCCTAAATAGATTATTCCTAACTAGATGGCCCCTCTTTCATTTATACATCAAACATTTTTGAAGGCCTACTGGGTGTCAGGCTTAGTCCTAGGAACTTGGAATATCAGGTAGAATAAAACTTGATTTCCCTCAAAGAGCTTGCAGGCTACTGACCAATCTAAGAATCTTTTTAAAACCTTAGAGTTTAAAGGACAAAAATATCAGTATCTAGTGTATAGTGAGATTAGAAAAGTAATATTCTACTATGCTTTTATCTGTGCACTTCATATAGGCTCTTAATAACACAGAAAGAAAAAGTTATGTTTCTCTAGGTATGCTGACTATACATAGCATTCTACTTTATATGCTCATTTTCAGGCGATGGCCTTGAGCATTCACTTTATTGAAAAATGGGGACTGCTCTATTGTCATACCACCAAATTTCCAGACACAGCAACATCAATCTATTCCTTTCCTCTCATCCTCAAAGGCCAGTGTTTCCACTGGGTTTGCTCTGAATGCCATCCAGTCTGCCCATCCAAGGAGCTCACGAGCTCCGCTTTTTACACTCCTACTCTACTGATCCCTCTGGGCAGCATTCGAGCACGTGTTACTTTCCATATTGAACTATTTTTTGTTGGTCTCCCTTCAGCTATTGTTAACCTTTCTAGTGCCTGTCATCTGATTCCTTGAAATTTATCCAGCTTGCCAACTGTACTTTCTCAATTTCAATTTACTACTCTGTTCTTGGCAATCTGACTTCCATCTTAATCACTCTTCCACCGGAATCACTCTTCTTCCACCTGAATCACTCTTCTTCCACCCAAATCACTTTTCTTCCACCTGAATCACTCTTCCACCCAAATCTCTCTGCTGGAATTGCCCTGGCCCTAGTCACCAATGACCTTCCTGCTGTGAAATGCAAATGACATATTTTTGTCCTCAGTTTACCTTGGCCATACCTGACACAGCTAATTGGTTTCTCCTTTGTTGTTTCCTGGTTTCTATATCACACTCCTGATTACCTCTTGTGTTCTGCAATGTTTTTGTCAGATTCTTTTTCCAGCTCCTCTTTTTCTATTGCTGTCAATTTTCAGAGCTCAGTCCTAACCATCTCACTCTACTGTTTGGAACCACATTGCTTAGGTGGAAACCTAGTTCCTCCATTTACTACCTGCCTGATTTTGGGCAAGTTGCTTAGCTTCTGTGTACTTCAGTTTAACCATCTATAAAAATAGGGGTAAGAATTATACCCTCTTCAAAGTCTTGCTGGGAAAATTAAATAGCTGATACACATAAGATATTTAGAAAAGTGCCTGCCACATAGCATGGAACTCAATAATTATTATTATAGTTGAAATTCTTATTAAGAATCTCATCAATCCATATGACCTTAATAATATCTATATGTCTATAACTTCTAAATGCATAACTTTGAAATTATTAAATCCCACTAAAACCTCTTTTTGAGCTTAAATCCATACCCAACGAGCTCCTTGTTATCTTCAATTAGAAGTTTTACAAGTATCACAAACTTCATGACTTACATTTTTAGTCTCCTTCCTTTTAGCCTGCTTCTCCTCCCAAGTTACTCACATGAAAAACTTGGGCACTGTTGTTGTTCATCAACTGTCTCTCCTTTGCTATTCCATATTCAAATCTACCACCAGCTTTTGCTGATTTTTATCTTCAGGGTACATCTCCAACTGCCTCCTTCTTGCATTCTCTTCAGCTGCTATCACTGGCCCAAGCTCCCATCTTCTCTCATCTGGACTATTGTAATAGCTGTGTTAGTGGCCTTACCACTTGGCTGTGTTTGACTATATTCTCCACTGAAAGCAACCAGAGTGATCTGTTAGAAGGAAATGTGATCATGTCCCTGCCTTGCTTCCTCACATCATGTAAGATTAAACTCTAAAACAATTGCAATGACCCACAAGGTGCTGCATGAACTTCCCTCCTGTCTTATCTCAAACTACTCTTCTCCTTGCTTTAATTGTGTTTCAGCTAACTTGCGAAGCTCTTCTGCACCTCAATTTTACATATCTTCCCTTCACCTGGGACATTCTTATCTTGCCTCTTTACCTAGATGACTCCTACTCATACTTTAAGAAACCTTAAATGTGACTTCCATGACAAAACTCTAAGTTATGCAGCTGTGTTATTCTCTTTCATTACACCTGTCTTTTTTTCTTCTTCTGTTTATCACAACTTGTGCATATGTTTATTAATAAAATTATAAACTCCAGGAGGTAATCTGTTTTGTCCATGATTACTGGCATAGCATATGCCTTCAAAATACCTATTACATGAATGAATGAACTTTAAATAAACTGTATTCTAAAGATGTAGTAAAAAAAAAATGGTTTTAAAATATCTTTCAATAATTTGTTAAAAACAAGCTATTTCAGGAAGTAATTTGCTGTTGTTGTTTTTTTGTTTGTTTGTCTTGGTGATTCCTTTCTTTGGTGGCGCAGGTAATATTCAGATGAATGCCCCCAAAAAAACAATGGGCAGGAGTGAGGAGGATCAAAAGTGGGGTTTTAGCAGAATGAGCTCAGGGGGCTCCTTTTCCGTGCTAGGAGTTCCAGCTGGCCCCCATCCTGACATATTCCCACCATCCAAAATTATTGACCTGGAAGCTGTACAAGTGGAAGAGGAGGTGACTTTATCTTGGACAGCACCTGGAGAAGACTTTGATCAGGGTCAGGGTAGGTTTATTGGTTTCATTACCTATGTTTTGACAAAGTGACATTTCTAAAACTGTATCAGAGGTTAATTGAATCAAAATAGCGTTAGGAGTTTATAGCTGACAAAGCTGCAGAGAGTTGTCATGAAAAACTTTGAGTTGTTGTTAAGACTTTCTATCATGGGGTCTGAGAATGAGAATATGTCAGCTCCCTCAAGACAGAAGAGGCCCTTGTGAACTTATCAGTACTAATCGAACAGAAACTTTGATTGGAAATATAAATACCATGTGTAACAGTGATCTTACTAGCAGAAATAGATTCTGTATTACAGAGTATGGACTTCCAAATATTGGAGGTGATTATTTTTCTGAAGACTGAATTGTGAATGTTTGTTTTATTCAGATTTACAAGTCTGGCTTAAGAATGTAATGTCCACAAATCATGTAAAATTTGGTGCATTTTCCTCTTCCACTCCTGGTCATCATTTTTGTTAAGGAGGCTGGGTTCGGTTCCCTGATTCAGGGGTTTCTTAACCTTCTCGGGTAAACTTTGATGAAGTTCCTTATTAATTTCCCAGCATTCAGGCTTCTACCTACTTCATCCCTTGATCTCTGTAGTAATTCAATAAAATAACTCTTCTCAAAGAATAACCTTTTTAACATCTCTGCTATCACCAAAGCAAGGTTATCATTGAATGGTTTATATTCTGATACCTCTGGTTTATAATTGTATAGGAAACAACCTTCTCTACTGAGAGTTATATTTTCAATATCCATCAATAATAGTAACCACCTTGGACCTTTTCCAATCTTGCTTCTAACTTGTGTCATCTTTCTTTGGCTTATAATTCTCTGTCCATTCTCTACATTGCTGTAAGGGATCTCAATTACAAATAATTCTGTGTTGGTGAGAAACAGTCAATATTGTAGCTTTGTCCTCCAATTCTTTTATAAATATCTCCCTTTTCTTGTCAGAGAAGAAGAAAGTGAAATGTTTTCCATTCTGAATTAAGACTTCTCCTAATTTAAAGATTGGAGATGTGAAATAATTAAAACTGTGGGATGACATGTCCCTTGTATTGTAGAAACAGCTGTAACTCAGACATCAGGAAAAAAATAATTCCCACTCTGGCCCCAAACACTCACTCACATCTCTGTTGGTAGGCTGACCAGATGTACCATTTTAAGTAGGACGTGAAACAATGGGACTGTCCCATTTCAAATGGTATATGTGGTCAGGTCAGTCTCAATGGGATAAATTCAAGGTGTTAGTAAGCTGACCCTATGTACTGTTTGAAACAGAACAGTACCATTGTTTTATGTACCATTTAGAATGTTATATCAGGGTCAGTCTACTATTTGAAATTAAGAGTTGTGCCAGTTCTCTAGTTTTTTCCCCTTGTCCTCACTGCCTCAGAAGCACGGTAGTGGGTTAAAAGAAACATACAGAAGCTCAGACTCCCATTACTACTGGGAAGCATTTTTTTTCAAGACCCCTAGTAGTTTCAACTACAGTACACCATTGTATGAAAAGAGTAGAAAGAAAGTGAGTATGTGGAATTATTGGTTATTAATGGCTTAAAAATAATAAATATAATCAAATGGGACTTTAGTATAAAATTAATATAATAAAGGACATTAGAAGAAAATAGACCTCATTAATGAGTAGAATGGTTGAAGCAGATCAAGCTTATAATGTTAAGACCTCCAACCACAAAAGATATATGGGGAAATGGCTGGATGCGTATTAAGTTACTGAGATCACTCAGCCGTAACCAATTTGATGACTCAGCAATGGTAAAATTGACCAACTAGCCAGGAATAGACCAACTACAAAAAGGTACTTGTTTAACTCATAAACATGCTTTTGTGGCCTCTTTCTTCATAAATTGTTGTCTAAGGAAGGTGGTATCCTCTTCTCTACAGCAAGAGTTAGAAACAATGGAGGTATATCTCTAGTTTCACAATTATTAACAACATGACTAGGGGGTATTGAGATAGCTCAGTAGTTGAGATAGCTTGCCTAGCAGTCGTAGAGTCCAGGGTTTGATTCCTGGCCCCAGCCCTTGCAGACTCATATGCTGAACCGCAGCACAACTGGTGGCCATTGGGGTAGCATGGTGGCTGGGGTTCTCTCCTCCCATGTGAGAGGCCCCCAGTTCAGTTACTGCATCACACAGCCCCACATCCACCTGTGTGGAATGAAATCATGTCACAACTAATGATGTGCAGTTGTGAGGACTGCTCTGGGCCCTCCCTTTCCTTCTCTCACCTCTCAAACAATAGAACAAAGAGGGTTTTTTAAATCGTTATTAAAAAATGTGACTATGTATTGCTAAAAACCTTGTTATCAATATATGAACATCTCACGTGTGCATGAACATATCAGTATACATCCAGATACCAGCTCTTCATTATCCACAATATTCTAGAAAAAAATGACCAATTATAGGGAATAAACAAAACATTACCAGATCACCATATATTTGGAAAGGTACAGTTGACCTTTGAATAACACAGGTTTAAACTATGTCAGTCCACTTATATACAGATTTTTTTTTTCAGTAAATACAGTTGTCCCTTCATATCCACAGATTTTACATCCAGGGATTGAACTAACCAAGGAATCGTGAACACTAGTTTATCATTCTTAATGAGGATTCCCAGCCACGAATTCTCAACTGCTGGTTGCAAATACTGTCTCAATCCGTAGTTCGTTGAAACCATGGATGCAAAGGGCCAACTGTAGCTCAGTTTGTGGGGAACCAGCAGTTATATGTGAATTTTCTACTGTGCTGGGGTCAGCACCCCTAACCCCTGTATCTTTCAAGGGTCACATGTGTATGAAGTAGGCATTATGGAAATGGGTTTATTTCCTTGGAGCTTCACTAAGAGTCTGGAGTAAAATAATTGTTAAAACTGAGTAACTAAGCATGACCTATATCTCTGCTATAAGTTTATAAATTTATTTTGTGTGTTTTCTACAGAAATTAAAATAAAAATGTATGATTTACTAGCCATCTATGTGCCCAGCACAATGCTAAACCTTACATAAACGTAATTTAGGATGGTCGTTGCACTCCAAGAACATGCAATGGTGTATTGAGAGAAAAAAATAAAAAGACAAAATGGTCAAAAGCCATTTTATGTATAACACAGTGATTTTTTATGGTTCAGACTTTGGGTACCACAGGTATTAAAAAAGATATACAGACCAGTGTGGGTGGGGGGCAGACGAGAGGATAGGTTCTAATGCCAGAGGCCTGGGCAGAAGCTTTGGAGTGGGCCAGACCACAGAAAGCACTACTCTTACACCTTCCTTCCCTGCCCTGCCAATCTTCCCACCTGTCTAATAGCCTTATTTTCACACTGCTTCCTCTGACACCATCATGTTATATATAGCTATAGTTCAAAATATTTTTTTTAATTCATTCCTTCCTGAATATTATATCATATTCTATATTCTATAATCATATTGTATTGTATCATATCATATCATATCATATCATATTATATTACACACACACTATATGAATATGTCAGTGGATTGAAAAAATTATTGAGTTTTTTTTTTTCTTTTTTTTCTTAGTGCCCCAGTTTGGATGATTTTCATGAACCTGTTTTAGAGTTACTCATTCTTCTGCTGTGTCCAATCTTCTTTTAAACCTCTTAAGTGATATTTTTTATTGTAATTTTTATTCAATTCTAGGATTTCCAAATCTTCTTTTTAAAAGTTTCCAAATATCTCCTCAAATGTTTCTTCTCTTTATTCACTACATTCAACTTTTCCTGTAGACCTATAATGTGGTTGTTTTAAAGTCCTTGTTTATTAAGGTAAAATCTGCTATTTGTGACTTATATTTGCTGATATTTTTCTTGGCCATACATCACATTTTCTATTCTTTGTTTTTTTTTTTAACATGGCTAGTAATTTTTTTCTATTATATATTGGACATGTGGTAGCAAATTATAGACTCTAATCTGTTATGTTTCTTGAAGAGTTTTGAAGTTTTTCTAATACATACCTGGGATCACTTTGAATTCAAGGAGGCTTGATTTTATTTTTGGCTAGGGTTTATCTATTTCAATTTTGCTTTTAATCTTAGGGGATATCCCTTAATTCTGGAACACAATCTTTTTTTCCTAAGATGTGTACTTTATAGTGTTTTATTGGATATCTCCAGGTATTTATCAAGCTCCTCTAACTTAATAAGATTTATGCTCCAAACTCCGTATCTCCCCTGTAGAGTATATTACCATAAACTTGTTTGGTTTTTAGCCATCTAGCTTTTGTTTTTTCCTTGAGCCCCTGATGTTTCGCCCACACATGCATAATTTAGAGGTCTTCAAATGATTTGAGAAAAGTTAATACACATATTTTGGGCCTATCTCTCTCTGGCTCCTTCCATTTCCAACCACTTCGGCAAACCCATACTTGATCCTCTGAAATCTAAGATGATTTCTTTCTTCTTTCTTTTTTTTCTTTCTTTCTTTCTTTTTCTTTCTTTCTTTCTTTCTTTCTTTCTTTCTTCTTTCTTTCTTTCTTCTTTCTTTCTTTCTTTCTTTCTCTTTCTCCTTCTTTCTTTCTTTCTGTCTCTCTCTCTCTCTCTCTTGCTTTCTTTCTTTCTTTTTCTTTCATGTTTTTGACAAAAGAGAGAGACAGAGAGGAGGAGAGCCAGAGCAGTCTCCACAGTTGTACATTATCAGTCTTTGACATAGCTTCATTCTACAGGTGGGTGGGGACTTGAACTGGACTGGGGGCCTCCTGCATGAGAGGCTTGCCCCTGTGAGCTGGGAGCTGAACAGGGCCACCTACATGGAAGCTCGCCCCAGCGAGAGCCAAATTGGGTGCCACACCTCAGTTCAGCATATGGGTCCGCACAGGCCAGGGCTGGGATTCGATACTTGGACCCCAGGGTTGCAAGGCAAGCACTTAACCCACTGAGCCATCCTGGCATCCCCAAGATAATGGGTGTCTGTGTCAGTGTCAGCTACGTATACTGGAGTGGTAAGTACCCTTAGAAGAAAACCTATATAAGTATAAATCATTCCCAGTCTGGTTTCCTTCTTGCAATGGTTGTCCGGTTTCTGTCTATTTTTCATCCAAGTCCAGTGCTTCAACAGATCTTCTTTCTTCAGAGTCTATACCTATTATCTGCAGAAGTTAGTTCAATAGAAGCCACTCAATTATTACTAGAACTAAACTTTACCTTCAAGTTACAAATATTTTTTCCCCTTAACATTTATATTTATAATTTGCATAGGAGTTTTTCCCCATGTAGTAGTTCTATAAATATATCAATTTTTTGGTTATGGCCTCTGTATTTTGAGTCATAATTAGAGAGCCTTTTTCATTTCAAGATCATACTGGGTATCCATTGTCTCCTAGTAAACACTTAATATTTTCACTTTTTACATCAAATCTTATGATCACTTTGGAGTTTATTCTAAAAAATAAGTTTGTAGTATGAATCCTATTTTATTTTTTCATTTTTTTAGCTATTTGTCACAATACCATTATCAAGAAGTTTGTAGTTTCCCCTCATTAATTTGAATTCTAACTCTATTACATACTAAATTCTTAAATGAATTTGGGCCTATTTTTTGACATGTCTATTTATGTACCAGTACTGGAATTTTTTTAGTTATTAAAGCATTACAGTGTTTCTGTATCTGATAAGGTTAGTTTATTTACATTGCTATTTTTTAGACTTTATATGGCCAATATTGATTATTTTTCATTTAAACTTTACAATAAGCTTGTTAAAATAGAAACTGGATACATTTTTAGTAAAATTCCATAACATTTACAAAATAAGGGAAAATAGATTTATTATGCTGAATCTTAACTATTCAAAAATCATAATATCTTTCCTCTTCCTTAGGTTTTAATATGAGTTCTTGTGTAATGTATTAAAATTTTACTTATATGCATACTTTTGTTAGGTTTTTTCCTAGATAAACCTAACTTTTTGTTACTGTTCTCATTAATCATTTATAATAAATTAGAAAACTTTTTCAAGGTGATTTAACCTTCTCATTTATGTTTGTTTGTTTTTTTATTTCAGCTAACAGTTATGAAATAAGAATAAGTAAAAGTCTACAGAATATTCAAAATGATTTTAACAATGCCATTTTAGTGAATACATCAAAGCTAAATCCTCACCAAACTGGAACCAAGGAGATATTTACATTTTCACCCAAGCTTTTCATAAATGGAACCGAACATCAACTTGATGGAGAGACACAAGAAACCTATAGAATTTATGTGGCAATACAAGCCATAGATAAGAACTTCTTAAAATCTGCAGTATCTAACATTGTCCAGGCATCACTGTTTATTTCCCCAAATTCTGCTCCTGTACTTGCCAGAGATAGTAGTATATCGAAAGCAGTTTTAACAGCCATGGGTTTGATAGGAATCATTTGCCTCACTATAGTTGTAACACATTGTATTTTAAAACACAAAAAGAGAGCAGACAAAAAAGAGAATGGAACAAAATTACTTTGAACAAATGCAGAGAATACCTTCCTTCTTAGATATAATACCCATGCCCTTTGCACTTTACAAAAACATGCCAATAAAAACAAATTAACACCAAAACTATTAAAAATGCTTTGAGTTGTTGCATAATACAGATCAGATGTTTACATGGTAAATAGACAAGATTCTTTTATAACACTCATGGGATGGGGGAGGAGAGGTTGGGAAACCCTTAAAATAAGGCTAAGGACAAAATAATAAAAATAATTCTCCAGAGAAGCCGGGATAGCTCAGTGGGTTGGGCGCTCGCTTTGCAGCGCCGGGGACCAGGGATCGAATCCCGGCCCCGGCCCGTGCGGAACCATGTGCTGAACTGGGAGCTCCCCTAGTTCAGTTCTCTCTCTATCTCTCTCTGTAGCTCTCTCTCTCTCTCTCTTTCTCTCTCTCTCTCTCTCTCTCTCTCTGTCAAAAATAAATAAATAAATAAAAATATATTTAAAAAAAAAGAAAGTCATAAAAAAAAATACTAATAATTCTCCAAGGTAATGTCTTTAAAGGCAAGATCAAACTTGAATCAAAGAGTTTAAAAAAAAATTGCTTATTGAAGAGGCCCAAGTAGAGAAAAGGAAGTTAGGACTGAATGATATAGTGTCCTTGTGAAACAACTGTTTAGTTACTTTGATTAATTTTTCATCTGTTTGGACAGATTACTTGTTTATGACTAAAGAACAATCAATTTGCGTTTTTGATATGATGCCCTTACTGTAAAATTCTTTATTTCTAGCAATTTGGTTAAGAATACTACAGATCAAATCCCACTGTTAATGCTCAAGGAGATCTTTGTTCACTGTAAAAGTCACCCCAATAACTTTAACAAATAAAAAAATTTAATCTTAAGTGTGATGCTGGGATAGTTCAGCAGTCCAGTGCTTGCTTCGCCATGATGAGGTCTGGAGTTCAATTCCTGGCCCTGGCCCTTGTAACCCCATATGCCAAATTGCAGTGCAACTGGTGACCACTGGCGTGGCTCGGTGGCCAGGGTTCTTGCCTCCCATGAGGGAAGCCCCCAGTTCAGTTACTGCTCCTCATGGACTCCACAACCTCCTGTGTAAAATGAAACCGTGTCACAACTAATGATGTACTGTACAATTATGGAGACTGCACTGGACCCTGCCCCCTTCTCTCTCTCTCTCTCTCTCTCTCTCTCTCTCTCTCTCTCTCTCTCTGCCCCCCTCTCTCTGTCTCTTGTCTCAAAACAATAAAAAATAAATCTTAAAAAAAATTAACCTTAAAATGTGGATATTATTCTTGACACTTTACACCAGTTCGCAACAGAGGTCTACTGAATTATTGTTTATAAGTTTCTACACTCATCAAAGATGCTTTCCAAATTTTTGTCTTTGATAATATCCAATAAATATGGTTAAAGTTTTCATAAGCCTTTACATAATTAAAGACATAGTTCTAAACTTATTTTAATACATACATAGGCTACATAGTTGCGTTCACTTTCAACTAAAGAAGAGGTCACAGGGGAGAGAGACAGACTATTGGAAATGATTAATGAATTCCTTTTTTGTTTAAATAAAACTCTAGGAATCCTTTCTTTATCATGGATTATGAGGGTGGGGATCAAATTGAGAGAAGGCAGCATAGGTTCCAGGATATAAAAGTCATCTATTATCTTTTTTTTTTTTCAATTTTAAAAACAGATTATTGAACAATAGAATTGTAAGGAATTGACAGGAGAAATCGAGTGGCTAATCAAATGCAAGCCTTTATTGGGAGCGCTCCAGGGCGAGGTTCACCAGTCCAAAAGATTGGGGCCAGAGAAGTTGTGCCTTGGGAAGGGAGTGGGCAACTTTTATAGGGCTCTGGGGTGAAGGAGAGGCAGGTAAGGTGGAGAGCAGCAGCCGTTTGAAATGTCCCTTTGTTGCACCCTTTGTCACACCCTTTGTCACACCCTGTTCAACGGGGGGGGGGGGGGGGGGGAGTCCCTTTGATCCTGTTTGCCTAGGGAAAAGTCTCTTTGCTGCATCCTGTTTGCCTGGGCCCCCAAGGCCCACCGACCTTACAAGAATCATTTGCTTCATATATTGAAGAACTTAAAACTTTGTTGGGTAAATACAAACAATAAAGTGGAATAGATCTGTTTTATAGCTAGGATCAATTAAGAGTGAAAATCAGATTAAGTTTTGAAGACATGGGGAGGGAATTATGGGGATTTGAGACAATAAGAAAATGAGACACACAGCATGAAGCCTTGAGTAACAGACTCAGAGAAGTGCTGGGGGAAAAAACAACCAGCGCATCTCTCTACTGAAGCTGCTTCCTTACAGCTCAAAATTAAGGTGACCAGATTTTAACATTGGTAAAGCGAGACACCATTGACAGTGGGGGGGGGGGGGGGGGGAGTGTTCTTGATTAAAAATTTGGTCTATCTCCCGCCGTTCCCTAGCTTGTCCTGCATTCTTTCCAAAAATTGGGACTTTTTTAAAACACCGCAGGATGCAGGACAAATTGTTAAAAATCGGGACGTCTGGTCACCTTGCTCAAAATTGATCCCAGGCCTGGCTTATTACATTCTAAGTCCCATAGTGCCTACATTTTCATAGACAGGAGTTTCAGGCATTCACTTGGTAATCAGCCTCTCCTCCCTCTAATGCTCTTATACCTGCTAACCTGGGATTTGCTTCCATGTAATTCAATGGGCTGGTAAAATACTGAGATGGGGTTTTGTAGGTTTTAAGTTCTCAAATGTTTTCCTCATTTTACAAACAAGGAAATGGAAGCTTATATGAGTAATCCAAAGCAATGTTCATTAGTGGCAGAGCTACAGAGGAATTACAGTCAGGTTCTCATACTACTCCTTCATTCCTCTCTATTTAAGAAAGTATGGGAAGGTGTTACAGATTATGTTCAGAAATATTTAACTTTTTTCAAGATCAATAGTCAGAGAATAGATCTAGCTGTAAGGCACTGGGTTGTATTTTTTTCCATCTTGTAGGTGCTGAAATAAAAACAATGGACTTATGTCTAAGACTTGGTGACTTAGATGAGGCATAATTAAGACTAAAGGATGCAAACATACAAATTGAAATATGTTATCACAGGGTAGAAAGGGTAATCTCATCAAGTGCATAGGGTAAATAATTCTCAGTGATTGGGAGGAAGTGATACATCAGACAACAGAAGAAATATATGGTAAATGTGGGAAGATATTGGTTTATAGAAAAAAAAAAGGTTAAGTTTCAATGGAAGAGAGACAGAAGCAGGAGATAAGAGATTTTTAGGGGACAAGTTGATATAGTCCATACACTGAGCAGATTGCTGTTTATGCGTGCACTACTGACTGCTCAAAAAGTACCATTCCACCTTCATGTTAGTATTAGAAAGTCTACTGAAATTTATTTTACTTACTTTTGACTTTGCATTTTGCTATAATGTAATTGTTCTTAGAAGAGTTGATTCCTAAATATATCATTCATTTAAAACTTAATATGGCAACTCCAATTGCACTAATGACAGTTGCTCATATCAAACTAATCTTTTTGCTGATAACAGTAATAACTCTTGAAAAAAAATAAAACATACTCTTTGAAGGTGCTGGACACCAACAAAAATAGCTACAAACTAAAGGAGATATGACCCTTGAAAAAAGGCAAGCAATCTAAGTGAGATCCACATTTAATTAGCTTTCCCCTCTAAAGGCATTCCCAGTTTTCTTAGAGCATCTGGATGGAGCACAAGTAGAACACAGCAGTCTTACTGAATTTGTAAGCCCAAAATAAGAGTTCCAGGGGGTCAAAGCACTTGGAAATTGAGGGAGAAAATCCCAGAAAGAAAGCAACTGCCAAGGGGAAATTTCCCAAATCTGTATCTTTTCCATCCTTGGGTGGGTCCTAAATTTCAAAGTAATCTAGTAGGAAACAAGGGATTGGAAGCTAAAATTGTTAAATTGAGATTTCAGCACTGCCCAATTCTGGGGAGAAAATGCTTAAGTTTTAACTCCACCCAAGGTAGAGAGCTTGGTAGGAACCTTCTGTTTCTGTTGAAACTCCAGGAGGGCCACATTAGGGGTAAGAACCGTGTCTCCAGAACGAATTATGTCCTAGAACCAAGGGCAAAACTGAAATAGATCTGCTCTGACAAAGCCTAAAACCACATCTTCACAGAATCAAGATGATTCACCAGTAATTTAACTACTGTTATAATGTAACTCATAGGAAAATAACATAATACAGTTTCTATAATATATCATTCAGTATGTAATTAAAAATTAATAAACATGCCAATAAGTGTCCTATAAATAATAATAAAAATCTGTCAATAGAAGATCCAAAAATTATACAGATTTGAAATTAAAAGGCAATGAGTGTTGTGATATATTTATACAATGGAATAATACTCAGCAATAAGAAAATATAAAATACAGTTATTTGTGACAACATGGACAGACCTTGAAAACATCTTATTAAGCAAAATAAGTCAGACTGAAAGAATCAGGAACCATATGACCTCACTCATAGGTGGAGTATAAAACTGAAAGTAACAAAGAAACAAAAACTCATGAACACAGTCAATAGTTTAGTGGTTACCTGAGAGAAAGGAGGGAGTTGAGCGGGAGAGCTGGTGAGGGAGGATAGGAAGGGGGCATCAAATATATGGTGATGGAAAGAGAGCTGATTCTGGGTGGTGAGCACATAATGTAATGTATGACAATGTAATGTGTAATTGTATACCTGGAAACAATGTAAATGTAATTGTTATCAATCAATGTCACCTGAATAAGTTTAACAATAAAAAAAAAAACCACAATGAGTTTACAACATTTTAACTATAATAAAAACATTATAGGAAAATATAAGTGTAAGTGATTAATAGAAAAGAAACCAGATAAGATGGGAAATTCTTTAAAAACAAGCAAATAAAAATCCTAAAATTGAAAAATACAATATATGAAAATTTTTTTAATACATTCACAATAGACTAGTACTACAGAAGAAAAGAGCAGATGACTTGAAGACAGAAAAATAGAAATTGGGAAGCCGGGATGTCTCAGTGGGTTAAGCGCTCACTTTGCAGCGCCAGGGACCCGGGATCATATCCCGGCCCCGACCCTTACGGACTCATATGCTGAACTGGGGAGCTCCCCCAGTTCAGTTCTCTCTCTGTCTCTGCATCTCTCTCTCTCCCTCTCTCTCTCTGTCAAAAACAATAAAAATAAGTAAACATTAAAAAGTATATATATATATTAAAAAAAAAAATAGAAAGCATCCAAAATGAAGCATTTCATTTAAAAAAAAATGGAAAAAACAAAATAACCTGTGGGACATTATCAAGTAGACTAGTGAACACGTAAATGAATCCCAGACACAATAAAAGGGAGTTACTAGTTAAAAAATTTTATAATTGATTTAAACTATCAACTTACAGGTCTAAAATGCTCAGGTAACCTAAAAAAGGATATATATAGAATGATGACTGACTACTCATCTGAAACAGTTGAGGCCAGAAGTCAACAAAATGACATCTTAGAATACTGAAAGAAAAATTTGTCAACACAGAATTCTATATTGAGCAATACTGTCTTTTAAAACCAAGGCAGGTAAAGAAAAGTTGAAATAATTTTTCAATAGCAAGAAATACCACAGAATTTCTTTAAGCCAAAAGAAAGTGATGTCTGATGGAAATACAGATCTACAATATGAAAGAAAGGTCACTGGAAATGGTGAATAGGTAGATAAGTGTAGTAAATTGTTGGTATTCTTAAGTTTCTTAAAAGACATTGTTAAAGCAAAATTAAAAACAATACTGTGGTCTTAGTAATATAAAAAAGTAAGATACATGACAATAAACAGGATGGACAGAAATGTGACAAATGGAATTATATAGTTACATTACATGTAAAGGGGTATAATATTAATTCAAGATAGACTAGGATAAATTAAGGTTGTATATTGCAATCTTTTTTGGCACTCATAAATAACAAAGAAGCGTATCTGAAAAGCTAATAAAGGTGATACAATGGAACAGTACCCCCAAACTACCTAATTAGTACAAAAAAGAGTGGTAAAGAGCCATAAAGAACAAAGAATAGAGGGAAGTAACAGATATCAAATAGTAAGATGGTAGACTACAGCCAGCTAAATGAACAATTATGTTAAGAATAAATGGACTAAAAACTTCAACTAAAAAGTAGAGTTAATCAGACTTGTTTAAAAAACAAAACTAAATTACATGGAAATTATATCAGATAAATTTTAAATACAAAGACAAAAGTTGATGTGTAAAAAGAAAAATTATATTTCAAGCCAACACAGCATAAGTACGTTGGTGTCGGTATACTAAAGTAAGACAAAATAGACCTTGAGAAAGGAGAGAAAATGGGGGGTCTTTCCATCATGATAAAAAAAAAAATAGGGCAAAGTGAAGGCTGATGGAAGACATTATCAAGATGGTGGCATGAGAGGAGAGTCTTGAAACCCCTCCTGGAAAACACAATAAATAGAAAACCAAAATCTAACTAGAGAATGTCTAAGTAACATGTGGCTTTGGCTGAGAAAACCATTCACTGCAAGAAAATACCTAAATGTCAGAAAAAGGGAGGCAAACAGGAGAGAAGGGAAAGGGATAAATGGGGCCATGGATCACAACCAGGAGCCTGGCAGAAGAGGAAATGAGCTGGGAGCCTCAGAACATGGGCTGAAATGCATCATGATCCTGGAGGGGTCAGAAGCCGAGAGCTGACAAGGGCAGAGGTGCAGGTGGCTGAAGCAGGCACCACTTTGGGCACTTAGGGTCTAAGCACATGACCCTGGATGAATTAGGGCCTGAGCAGAGGTGCCTTACATGGTGCCTTCTTACACAGCCCTATGCAAACTAGGGCCACAGACAGAGCCCACACACTGGACTGAATGGACTGGGAGCTGGGAGCTGAAGGGTGCTGCAGCACTGACTTAGCCACATGGTAGCCCTGGGTGAGCTGTAGACTGAGAGTCAGCAGCCATGAAAACACTGACCAGAGAAAAACACAATCCTGGGTGAAGTATGGACTTGGGAGAAGAAAAAAAGACAGAGGCAAATGTGTGGACCTACACTAGCCCCATGCACTCCTGACAGAGGGACAGTCTTGTGTTATAGCTGAGCCCAGGACCTAGGGTAGCATGCAACCTGGGACACACAGCAGTTACAACTCATACCTCCCTCACTGCTAGGTAAAACCCATGGACATGGACCTTGGCGGCTTCCATGGAAAACTGCCATTACCCTGTGTCACAAACAAACCTGTGCCTCTCACAACAAATCCAGCCCCTGCCCTTCCTGCTGAAACTGGCACGTGGCTCAGGAAAACTGCAACACACAGATGCAGCAGCTCCTGCTTGCACTGGGATTCCAGAGGCAAAGAATACCATTACCCACCACATCCCCACAAAGAAGAGGTGCACTGAGACCAAGGTGATTGGGTCAAAGGAGAGAAGCCCACCTTTCAAGAAATCTGCCAGTGTGAGAAGACCAAATAGCCAAGAGAAAATATTGTAAGATGCTGCAGTGACACCAACTAGGAATCAAAAGAAAGACTTTTCATATTTGCCTAGGAAAAAGTTCTTACACTCAGTAAGAGAAACACTCCATCAACAATGAGTATCTCATGGAAGCCTGGATGACTCAGTGGGTTAAGCACTCACTTTGCATCCTGGGGATTTAAGGATTGAATCCTGGCCCTGGCCCATGTAAACCCATATGCTGAACTGGGGTGTGACCCCATTTTGGTTCTCGCCAGGGTGAGCATCCCTTGCGGGAGGCCCCCAGCCCCATTTCTGACCTGTGTGTCCCCGCCTACCTCTGTGGAATGAAACTGTGTCAAAAACTGATGCCAGGGGAAGCTGGGATGGCTCAGTGGTTTAAGCTCTCACTTTGCAGCCCCAGGGAATGAGGATTGAATCCTGGCCCCAGCCTGTGAGGACCCATATGCTGAACTGGGGAGTGCCCCCAGTTCGGTTCTCATTGGGATGAGACCGTGGCACAGTTCCTGCCCTGTGCAGCCCTGCACCCACCTGTGGAATGAAACTATGTCGAAAAACCAATGATGTGCAACTGTGGAGACTGTTCTGGGCCCTCCCCCTTCTCTCTTGTCTCTGTATCTCTCTCTCTCTCTCTCTCTGTCAAAAACAATAAAAATCAATCTTTAAAAATTGTGAAGACTGCTCTGTGTCCTCCCACTTCTCTCTCTGTGTCTCTGTCTCTTTCTGTCTCTGTGAAAACCAGTAAAATAAATTTTTTTAATGAGTAACCTATGGAACAAAGCCACTCAGAAAGAAAATAAAAAATCTCTAGAAAAGAAACAAAGATATGGAAATATATAATCTATTATAAATCATATAGAATTCAAGACTGCAATTCGGAAAACATTTAGAGCAATCAAAGAAAACTGGCAGAGTACACAGGGAGAACTAAATTATCTCAGAAAGTAAATCTATGAACAAAAGAAATACTTTAATGAAGAAATTGAAACTATAAAAGGAAAACAAATAGGAATTCTGGAGATAATACAATAAAAGAAATAAAAAATAAAATACCTAGGTAGGAAGCAGGGACAAGCAGATGAAAAAAATAATTAGTAATAGAGAAGATAGAAATGTGAAAATATCACAGAAGGAAGAAAAGAGGAATTTGAGAGTCAAAAGAAATTAAAGAACTATATAAGAAATATCTGACACCATTAGGAAGAATAACATAAGAATAATAGGAATATCAGAAAAGGCAGAGCAGAAACCTACACAGAGCTTTTTCAAATAGTAGACAATAACTTTCTAAACCTATGAAAAAAACTGTAACCCCAAATTCAAGAAGAAAATGGGACTCCTAATTACCTGAATTCTAGAGGATCTTCTCCAAGGCACATTACACTGAAAATGTGAAAGATTGGAGACAAGGACAGAGTTCTCAAGTCATCCAGGGAAAACTGGATCATAACTTCTAAACTTTAGAGTCTAAAGGAAAGCCCATCAAGCTGTCATCAGACTTCTTAGCAGGAGTCTTAACAAGCTAGGAGAAAGTGGAATCAAATATTAAAAATATTGAAAGACAGAAATTGCCAGACAAGAATATTTTATCCAGCAAATGATCTCTTAGATGTAAAGGAGAAATAAAGACATTTTCAAATGTACATAAGCTGTGGGAATTCTCCAGCACAAGGCTAGCACTTCAGGAAATACTGAAGAAGGCTATTCTATCTGAAACAAAAAGTCAAAATAAATAAGGAAAAGTTGAGAAAACAAAAACATACCGGTAAAAGGGGAGGAAGTCAAGGTTTAAATTTCCAAAAGAGAATGGAGATAAGAAACATGCTTAAGAAAAGGAGCCACTACATAAGCGAACCATTTTTCTTCCCACAAACCTCATGGTAACTACTCAAAACAACAACAACAACAACAAACAAACAAAAGCAAACAAACAAAAAACCTTAGCACTTAGACACATAACAAAATAAAGAAAAATTAAAACAAGGAAACAGAAAAAAAAGTTATAGAAGACCATCAAATAAAAAACTGACAGTGAGAAAAAAAGCACAGAAATAATCAGGACACTGAGCTACCATGAAACAGAAGATAAAATGGCTATAGAAAATCCTCATATATCAGTCATTACCCTAAATGTTAATGGATGGAACTTACCCAAAAAAAGGCAAAGAGCAGCACACTGGATTAGCAAAACTAAACCCAAACATATACTGTCTCCAAGAAACACACCTCAGTCACAAGGACAAACAGGCTTAAAGTGAAAGGGTGGAAAACAATACTAGAAGCAAATGGCATCCAGAGAAAAGCAAATATAGCCATACTTACATCTGATGAAACAGACTTTAGGATTGAAAAAATAAAAAAGTAATAAAAGGCAAATGTGGACACTTCATAATGATAAAGGAAACAATACTACAGGAAGATATGACATCCAATAATATATATGCCCCCAATGAGGAAGCACCAAAATTTGCAAAGCAACTAAACAGATCTAATAAGAGAAAATTATAAAAATACAATTATAGTAGGAAATCTAAACACTACTTTGATGGCCATGAACAGATCATCCAAACAGAAAATAAATAAGAAAATACCAGCTTTAAATGAGGCATTGCATCAATTGGACATAATTGACATTTATAGGACATTTCATCCTACAGCACATGACTATACATTTTTCTCTAGAGCTCATGGAACATTCTTAAGATAGACCATATGCTGGAACGCAAAGCTAGCTTCAGCAAATCTAAGAAGTTTGAAATCATACTAAGGGTATTTATTCCCTGACCACAAAGCTTTGAAATTGAAAATCAACTGCAAAAACAAAGCAGAAAAATTACACGTATGTGGAGATCAAACAACATGTTATTAAAAATGACTGCATCTAAGCAGAAATAAAAGAACAGATTTAAAAATACATGGAAATTAATGGCAATGAAAATAATGTATCAAAATTATTGGAACAAAGTAAAAGCAGTGATAAGAGAGCAATTTATATCATGACAAGACTATCTCAAAAAACAAAACACAAAAAATCACAAATAAACAACCAAACATTACATCTTAAAGAACTAGAAAAATAACAACAAATAAGCCAAACGTCAGCAGAAAGATATAATAAAAATTAGAGCAGAACTGAATGAAATAGAGAACAGAAAAACAAAAGAAAAAATTAATGCAACAAAGAGCTTGTCTTTGAGAAAAATCAGAAAAATTGACAAACTACTGGGTAGGCTCATCAAGGAGAAAAGAGAAAAAAACACAAAAAATCAAAATAATAAATGAAAGGGAAGAAATTATTACTAATACCACAGAAATACAAAGGATCATATGACAATACTATGAAGGGCTATATGGTACCAAATTTAACCATCTGGAAGAAATGGGCAAGTTTCTAGAAATACATAGTCTACCTAGATTGAACCAAAAAGAACTGGATAATCTAAATAGACCAATAAACAGTAAAGAAATTGAAACAGTCATCAAAAACATCCCCAAAGGCAAAAACCCAGGACTAGATTGTTTTACCAATAAGTTTTATCAAGCATTCAAAGAGAAATTAATGTCTTTACTCCTCAATTTTTTCCAAAAATTTGAAGACTATTCAACACATCCCATCTCATTCTATGAGGCAAACATTACCCCCAATAAGAGCCAGGTAAAAATAACACAAAATAAAGAAAACTATAGACCAGCATCTCTGATGGACACATATGCAACAATCCTAAACAAAATACTGGCAAACAGAATACAATAATGCATTAAAAACATCATACATCATGATCAAGTGGGGCTCATCCCAGGGGCACAAGTATGATTCAGCAATGCAAATTAATCAATGTGATATACCACATAAGCAAAGTAAAAAACAAAAACCATATAATTATACCAATTGATGCAGAAAAAGCATTCAGCAAGATACAACATCCATTTATAATCAAAACACTTAATAAAATGGGTATAGAAGGAAAGTACCTCAATATAATAAAGGCCATACATGGCATACTGAATGAGGAAAAACTGCAGCCTAGTCTTCTAAAATCAGGATCAAGACAAGGATGTCCCCTGTTACTACTGCTATTCAACATAGTATTGGAATTTCTAGCCAGAGCAATCAGGCAAGAGAAAGAAATAAAAGGCATGCAAAATGGGAAAAAGTTGAATTGTCACTTTTTGCAGATGACCTGATCCTTTTCATAGAAAACTCTAAAGACTCCACCAGAAGTATTAGAAACAATAAATGAATACAGTAAAGTTTCAGGATACAAAATCAATGTACAAAAATCTATATCATTTTTATATACCAACAGCAAACTTGAGAAAAAGAGATTAAAAAAACAATATCTTTTGAAATCACAACAAAAAAAATACCTTGCAATGAACCTGACAAAGAAAATAAAGGACTTACGAGTATTCACTCTAAACCGTAAGACAGTACTAAAAGAAATTTAAGAGCACACAAAGACGTAGAAAGATATTCTGTGTTCATGGATTGAATGAAAACATAGCTAAAATGGCCATATCACCCAAAGCAATGTACAGATTTAATGCAATTTCCATCAAAATCCCACAGACATTCATTTGAGAAATAGATCAAAATATCACCAGATTCATATGAAACCACAAAAGACCTCAAATAGCCAAAGCAATCCTACAAAAAAAGAATAAGGTTGGAAATGACAATTAGGAAGCATCGTGCTTCCTAATTTCAGTCTATACTACAAAGCCTCAACAATCAAAATAGCTTGGAATAAGCAAAGAAACAGATATACAGACTAATGAAACATAATTGAAAACCCAGAAATAAACCCACAAACATATGGACAGATAATTTTTGACAAAGCAATGAAAAATATACAATGAAGAAAAGAAATCCTCTTCAGTAAATGGTGCTGGGAAAACCACATGCAAAAGAATGAATCTGATCTGTGAACTGTCACCATATAACAAAATTAGCTCAAAATGGAATAAAGACCTCTACATAAGGCCCCAAACAATTAACTGTATAGACAAAATCATTGGTACTAAACATATACACCTTGGGTTCAGGGAAGACTTTATGAACCTGACCTGAAAGGCAAGGGAAATAAAAGCAAAAATAAGTAAATTAGACTATATCAAACTAATTCAATGAAATACTATCCAACACAGCAGATTTTTTTTGGTAGAATTTACAAGCTGATCCCAAATTTTATATTGAAACGAGGCTCTAAATTAGCCAGAATTATATTGAAGAAGAACAAACCTGGGGTGTTTACCAGATATCAAGACTTAGCGAAGTAGCAGTAATTAAGATAATGAATCTAAGGTAAGGATTTTCACATAGACTAACAGAAAAGAATAGAGTCCAGAAACAGACCTGAACATTTGCAGTCACTTCATTCATAAAAGCATAAGTGCAATTCAGTAGGAGAAAGTATGTTTTTTTTCAATAAATGATCTGGGCAATTGTTGTCCATAGAGGAAAATAATACAAAACAAATCCTGAGTTGTACATTATACACAAAAAATAATTTGAGGTAAACAGACCTAAAAGTGAAATGTAAAACAATAGAGTTTCTAGAACAGAATATTGTATAACATCTTTAAGAACTTGAGAAATCTGTCTTAACTATGACTCCTCCAAAACATTACACATTAAAGAAAAGATTAAATTAGACTCCATTAAAATCCAGAACCTCTGTTTATCCAAAGGCACCATTAGGGAAAGCCACAAAGTTGGAAGAATTATTTGCAATACATATATCCACAAAGGACTCAATATGAGGAACATATAAAGAACTCCTATAAATCAATAAGAAAAAGACAACCTGATTAAAAATTGAGCAAATTTACTTGAACAGGCACTTCATGACACAGGATATCCAAATGACTGATAAGTATATGAAAAGAAGTTTAACAACATTTGTTATAAGGGAAAATGCAAATTAAAACCACAGTACAATATGATTACACTCTTACCAGTGGTGGTTAAAATTATAGAATATATACACACACACACACATACATACACACACATACATATATACACACCCACACACATATATTGTGACTCAGCAATTCCCCCTTGGTATATATCTAACTGAAACCAATGCTGTGTCCATGGTAGTTTTTTTTATAATAGCCCGCAAACAGAAAATAACACCAATGTTTATCAATAGAAATTGGTAAGTAAATTATATATATTTTTTACAATGAAATACAATGAAAAAAGAATATACTACTGCTACATGAAACAACATGGGTGAACTTCATGTGAAAAATGTTATGTGAAATTAGCCAGACACGAGAGGATATACCATGTATTTCTGTTTACAAGAGTACAAAAACAGATAAAATTAACCTATGTGGCAATGCAGGTCAATAATAGCGATTACCCTTAGGGGTTTTTGATTCAAACGGAACACAAAAGAAGCTTCTGAGATGTTGGAAATAGTCTGTGTCTTTGGTGAAAATTTATGTCTCAGTGTATTAACTCCCTGCATTTCAAGTTTGTGTCAGCTGACCTCTCTGGGTTGCTTCTGACAAAGTCAGAATCCAGGAACATTGGTGCAATGCTTTATGTGAACAAAAACATCTGTGAAT
>PVKE010018048.1:0-30016 GCA_004027555.1 Craseonycteris thonglongyai
TGTTGAGGTCATTTAACTGTGTCTGGGTACTTTGCCAGCATTGAGTGAGCTCTCTGAGTGTCTTGATTAATGCAGCCCTGAATTCTGTTTCACTTAGATTTGATTCCAAGTGTGCAAGGTCCTTTACTAGAGACTGTCCCAGATCTTCTGGAGGGGCTTTGGATTCTGTGCTGTGCATTGTGTTTGCTGTGGTTCTTTTTGCTTTACGCATGAGTCCATTTTCCCTCTGGGGGTTTGCCTATCAGATGGGCTTCTCTTTATTTGTTCTTTTGGACTCAGTTGTGGGAGAAGGAGATTTAGGGAGAGGGTTGGGGGAAGCAGACAGCTTCTGTGTCCTGGGGCCCTTCAGGTTGCTGTCTTAGCTGTTAGATAGCAGGGTATTAAAGGTGTGGCCAGGGGTGGGGGCATGTGAGTAGGAGCTAGGGCTGGCCTGAGACACAATAGCAGATTCCTCTTTCAGCAGGGGGGCTGGTGGTTCAGTGGGGGCCGGGCGCAGGAGTTCTGGTCCTTCCTCCTCCTGGCTGCCCCTCCCTTAATCGCACCTGCAAGCCACACCCGCAGGTCAGCACCTGGATGGGCTGGGGCTTAGCATAGGCCCTGGTCGGCCTCCCTGTCCCGCGCACAGGCAATGACACTGCGGAGACCCGGCAGGCAGCCCAGTTGCGCACGTGGTCAGCAACGCCCTAGAGGCCCGGTGGGCGGGACGCCAAAAGCCCAGCTGTGCGCTCGCAAGCAGGCAGCAGCGCTGCTACGGCCCAGTGGTCAGGGCGCCGAAAGCTGGTCCCGCGCACAGGCAGCGGTGCTGCGGTGGCCTGGCGAGCAGGGTGCCAAAAGCTCTGTAGCGCACCGGCAAGCAGGCAGCAGTGCTGCGGGGCCGTCCGGTGGGCGGGGCACTGAAAGCCCAGTGCGTGCACGCAGTGATGTGCAGCGGCCCAGTGGGCGGGGCACCGAGAGCCCAGCTGCGCACTTCTGCGCAGGCAGAGCCACCGTAGCGGCCTGGTGAGCGGGGCACCAAAAGCTCAACTGCACGCTGGCAAGCAAGCAGCGGTGCTGCTGCGGCCCGGTGGGCGGGGCGCCCAAAGCCCAGTTGCATGCTGGTAGCGGCGCTGTGGAGGCCCGGTGGGTGGGGCGCTGAAAGCCCTGTGCGCACACAGGCCGTAGCTCGGGCGGCAGCTGCTCTACGCCCCCGGCTCTGCCGAGACCACCAGATTCACTCCAAGTACGTCTAATGCAGCTATGCCCACCCAAGCCCCAGCCCTCACTCCAAGAGCCCTGTCCTCAGAAGGCGCTCCTTCACAGTCAATCTCCTCCGTAAATCAGGGGTGCTGAGCTGCTGTGGGCTGGTGCCCCGTTCCCACCCCGCTCGCCGGGAAGTGCAGTTGCTTTGCTCCACAGTCCCTGTTCCACTTTAGGCTCCGTGATCTGATTAGGGCACTGTGTGCTGTCCCTTGAGATCAGATGTTAAATTGTCCACAGTCTTGTGGGGCTTCCACGCTCCCTAGGTCTCGGCTTCTAGCCCGCCCTCGATCCAGCTCCACTTTGACTGTAGTCCCCCAATCCCCCTTTGTTTTTGCCAGCCCCGGGCCACGCTCCGAGTCTCTGTCCTCGAACTGCTGCTTCCCTTTTCCTCGCCCGCTCTCCCCTTTTTTCTCCAACCTTTGTGTGTTGTTCTGCGCTGTGTAGTTCTCCCAGTCGAGGTCTCTTCTCAGGGTTTCCCCTGTGGATTCCCCTCTGTTCAAAAGGCCCTTCCCAGGCAGTTATCGGCGTTCTCCTCTCATGCTGCCATCTTGGATCTCCTGCTTATCTATTTCTTGAAAAAATGTCTGTGGGACTTTGATGGGAATTGCATTAAATCTGTATATTGCATTGGGTAATATGGCCATTTTTCTATGTTGATTCTTCCAATACATGAACATGGAATATTCTTGCATTTCTTTGTATCTTCTTCAATTTCTTTTAATAGTGTCTTATATTTTTCTGTGTATAAGTCCTTCACTTTCTTTGTTAAGTATATTCCTAAGTATTTTATTTTTGTTTTGATCGCAAACAGTATCGTTTTTCTCATTTCTTTTTCTGAAGCTTTGTTGTTTGTCTATAAAAAAGCTGTGAAATTTTATACATTGATTTTCTATCCTGCAACTTTACTGTATTCATTTATTATTTCTAACAGTTTTCTGGTGGAATCTTTGGGGTTTTCTATATAAAGGATCATATCATCTGCAAAAAGTGACAGTTTAACTTCTTCATTTCCAATTCTGATGCCTTTAATTCCTTATTCCTGCCTAATGGCTCTGGCTAGAACTTACAGCACTATGTTGAATACCAGTGGTGACATGGGACACACCTGACTTGTTCCTGATTTTAGAAGAAAAGGTTTCAGTTTTTCCACATTCCGTATGGCATTCGCTGAGTGTTTGTCAAATATGGCCTTTATTATATCGAAGTATTTTCCTTCTGTACCCATTTTATTAAGTGTTTTGATCATAAATGGGTGTTGCATCTTGTCAAATGCTTTTTCTGCATCAATTGATATAATCATTTGGTTTTTATCTTTAATTTTGTTTATGTGGTATATGACATTGATCGATTTGCATATGTTGAACCACTGTTGTGCCCTGGGACCAGATTTTAACATTGGTAAAGCGGGACACCATTGACCGGGGGGGAGGGGGTTCCTGATTAAAAATTTGGTCTATCTCCCGCCGTTTCCTAGCTTGTCGTGCATTCTTTCCAAAAATTCGGACTTTTTTAAAACGCCGCAGGATGCGGGACAAATAGTTAAAAATCAGGACTGTCCCGCCAAAAGCGGGACGTCTGGTCACCTTAATATAAACCTAGATCCAAAGTATTTGTCTGGTCACTTTAGTAAAGACGTCATCAAGATGGTGATGTGAGAGGAGCTCTTGAAGCCTCTCCTGGAAAGACAACAATTTCAACAACTAAAATTCAACCAGAAAATCCCTAAGTAGCACACAGCCTTGGTTGAGAGACCCAAGAAAATTCCTAAAGCTGGAGAAACGAAGGTAAGTGAGAGATAGAGGGAGCCGTGTGGAGACATGACACAAAGTCTATTGGCACCATTTTTCCAATCGCATTTGCTCATTCCATGTCCCTGTGTCACATTTTAGTAATTCTTACATTTCATTCTTTTCATTATTATTATTATTATTATTATTATTATTTATGGTTTTGTTTTTTTGACAGAGAGTGATAGAGATCGAGAGAATGGGGAAAGCCCAGAGCAGTCTCCATAGTTGTACGTTATTAGTTTTCGATGGTTTCATTCCACAGGTGGGCGGGAGGCTGCACAGGGCAGGAACTGGGCTGAGGGTCTGCTCTGGCAAGAACCAAACTGGGGCCATACCCCAGTTCAGCATATGGGTCTACACAGGCTGGATCTGAGATTCAATCCTCAGACCTTGAGGCTGAAACAGTGCACTCAATCCACTGAGCCATCCCAGTTTCCCCTCTTTTCATTAGTATTATATTTTTTATGGTAATCTGTGATCAGTATTGTAATTGTTTGGGGTGCTATTAATCATACCGATATAAGACAGCAAATTTAAGAGATAAATGTATATATTCTGACAGTTCCACTGACTGATTGTGGCCCTCTTCTCTTTCCCTCTGCTTGGGTCTCCCAATCTCTAAGACACAACAATGTTGAAATTAGGCTAATCAATAACCCTACAATGGCTTCTAAGTATTCACGTGAAAGGGAAGGTCACAAATTTCTCACTTTAAATTAAAAGCTAGAAATGATTAAACTTAGTGAGAAAGCATATTGAAAGCTTAAATAGGACAAAAGCTAGGACTCTTATACCAAACACTTAGCCAAGTTGTGAATGCAAAGGAAAAGTTCTTGGAAGTAATTAAAAGTACTGCTCCAGTGATCACACAAATAAGAAAGTGAAACAGCCTTATTGCTGATATGAAAGAAAGTTTTAGTGGTCTGTACTGAAGATCAAACAGCTACAAAACTTCCTTAAACCAAAGCCTAATCTAGGGCCAGGCCCTAACCTTTTTAATTCAATGAAGGCTGAAAGACATGAGGAAATTACAGAAAAGTTTGAAGCTACCAGAGGTTGGTTCATGAAGTTTAAAGAAAGAAGCTTTCGTTTTCATAATATAAAAGTTCAAAGTGAAGCAGCAAGTTCTGATGTAGAAGCTACAAGTTACCCAGAAGACCTAGCTATGATAATTAATAAAGGTGGGTGGATACCCTAAACAACAGATTTTCAATGCAAACAAAACAGCCTTATATTCGAAGAAGATGCCTTCTAGGACTTTCAGAGCTAGAGAGAAGTCAATGCCTAGCTTCAAAGGACAAACTGACTTCTTGTTAGGGGCTAATGCAGCTGGTAACTTTAAGCCAATGCTCATTTACCATTCTGAAAGTCTGAGGACCCTGAAGAATTATGCTAAATCTACTCTGCCTGTGCTCTATAAATGGAACAACAAAGCCGAGATGACAGCTCATCTCTTTTTTTTTTTTAAGATTTATTATTATTGTTTGTTTTTTTTGTTGTTGTTTTTTAAGATTTATTTATTGTTTTTCACAGAGAGAGAGAGAGATACAGAGTCAGAGACAGAGAGAAGGGGGAGGGCCCAGAACAGTCTCCATAGTTGCACATCATTGGTTTTTCCACATAGTTTTATTCCACAGGTGGGCGTGGGGCTTCACAGGGCAGGAACTGGGCTGGGGTCTTGCCCCGGTGATAACTGAACTGGGGGCACTCCCCAGTTCAGCATATGGGTCCACACGGGCCGGGGCCGGGATTCGATCCTTGGTCCCCGGGGCTGCAAAGTGAGCACCTAACCCACTGAGCCATCCCGGCTTCCCCTATTATTGTTTTTTGACATAGAGAGAAACAGGCAGAGAGAGACAAAGAGAAGGGAGAGGGCCCAGAGTAGTCTCCACAGTTGACAGCATTAGTTTTCCATATAGTTTCACTCCACAGGTGGGTGCGGGGCTGCACAGAGCAGGAACGGGCCGGGAGCCTCGCGCATAGGCCCTGGCAAGAACTGAACTGGGGGCACACCCCAGTTCAGCATATGGATCTGCATGGGCCGGGGTCAGGATTCGATCCTCAGGCTCTGGGGCTGCAAAGAGAGCGCTTAACACGCTGAGCTATCACAGCTTCCCCATTATTTTTTTTTATCTCTTCATAATATGGTTTACTAAATATTTTAAGCCCACTGTTGACACCTACTGCTCAGAAAAAAAAAGAAAAAAGAAAAAAAGATTTCTTTCAAAATATTACTGCTCATTGACAATGCACCTGGTCACTCAAGAGCTCGGATGGAGATGTGGTTAGATTACTGTTGTTTTCGTGCCTGATAACACAACATCCATTCTGCAGTCCATTCTGCTAACATAACATCCACTCCACTTTTTAAAGATTTATTAAAGAAATACATTTCATAAGGTGAAAGCTGCCATAGATAGTGATTCCTCTGATGGATCTGGGCAAAGTAAATTGAGAACGTTCTGGAAAGAATTTACCATTCTAGATGCCATTAAGAACATTCATGATTCCTGGGAAGAGGTCAAAATATTAACATTAACAGGAGTTTAGATGAAATTGATTCCAACCTGTAAGGGTGATCTTTGGAGGAAGAGAGGTTCAAATTTCAGTGAACGAAGTAACTGAAGATATGACAAAAGTAAGAAAACTAGAATTAGAAGTGAAACCTGAATTGCTACAATCTCATAACAAAACTTTAACACAAGTTTGTGCAACTTGTGGCCCGAGGGCCACATGTGAGCCCACAATGGCTTTGAACGCAACCCAACAAACATTCGTAAACTTTCTTAAAACATTATGAGAATTTTTTTGTAATTTTGTTTTTAGCTCATCAGCTATCATTTGTGTTAGTGTATTTTATGTGTGGCCGAACACAATTCTTCTTCTTCCAATGTGGCCCAGGGAAGCCAAAAGGTTGGACACCTGACTTTAACAGATAGTTACAATGTTACCTTAGCTAAAAAGTGCTTTTATTTAAAAGACAGAAAAAATTCCAAAGCACAAAAATCTTATGGATAAACAAAGAAAGGGGTTTCTTGATATGGCATCTACTCCTAGTGAGGATGCTGTGAAGACTGTTGAAATGGTAAAGAGGATTTAGAATATTACATAAACTTAGTTGATAAAGCAGAGGCCAGCTTTGAGAGGATTGATCCCAATTTTTAAAGTTCTATTGTGGGTAAAATGCTATCAAACAGCATTGCATGTTACAAATAAACCAGTCAATTTATTGCTGTCTTATTTTAAGAAATTGCCACAGCCACTGCAACCTTCAACAACTGTCACAACTATCAACCAGCAGCCATTAACATCAAGGCAACATCAAGGCAAAACACTACACTAGCAAAAAGATTACAACTCACTAAAGGCTCAAATGATGGTTAGTATTTTTTTAGCAATGACATATTTTTAACTACATTACAGGGCTAGTAAACCCCAAAATTAATCTGATTAGCTTTATTGCAATATTCACTTTATTGAACCTACAATATTCTCCACGGTGTGTCTGTACAAACGAAATCTTTTAACTAAATTCAAAATACATAGATATGTAAACATTTCAAAATGAAGGCACTTTTAGCACTTTATGTTCAGAAATAAATGTGAAAAAATTTAACACTCCTTAACATTTTTTTTCTTTCTTTCTAGGAAAACAACAATTTTCCTCAAATGAAAAGACAATTATTTATTTATTTATTTTATTTTATTTTTTTATTTTATTTTTAAATGTTTCTTTTTTTTTTAATATATTTTTATTTATTTATTTATTTTTGACAGAGAGAGAGATAGAGAGATACAGAGACAGAGAGAGAACTGAACTGGGGGAGCTCCCAGCTCAGCATATGGTTCCACACGGGCCGGGGCCGGGATTCAATCCCTGGTCCCCGGCGCTGCAAAGTGAGCGCCTAACCCACTGAGCCATCCCGGCTTCCCGACAATTATTTTTTTAATTCAAAGAAATGTAATATAATTTGTCTTATTTCATTCTTTGGAGCACTTACAGAAGTTGAGTAAGTAAGTTTAATCATTCTTTCCTTGAAGACTTCACTTAGGAAGTCTCTTCAAAGTTGTTTTCTCTTTAAAATAGGAAACAAAGGTAATGGCATATGATAATGTATGTATCAACTACTTACATCAAAATCTAGCTTGCAATTAAAATGAGGTCCAAGAAATAAAATTACTTAAAATATTTTAAATGTACGCCATGAGCTAAAGGCATGCTTCTGAGATGGTATGTCCATGTCCCATTTATTTTTTACTAAAGATTTATTTTATTGTTTTTGAGAAAGGTAAGAGACAGACAGAGAGAAAGGAAGAGGGTTCAGAGCAGTCTCCATAGTTGTACATCATTAGTTTTTTGTTTTACATAGTTTCATTACACACAGGTGGATGTGGGACTGCACGGGGTAGAACCAAACCAGGGGCCTCCCCCATGGGAAGCAAGAACTCTCATCACCACCCTGGCAGTTACCAGCTGTGCCGCAGTTCAGCATATGCATTTGCACGGGCTGGGGCTGGGATTTGATCCCTGGATGTCATGGTTGCAAGGCAAGCACTCAACAGGTTGAGCTATTTCAGCATCCGCTATCTCCCATTTTTATATTATTGTTTATTTGTTTCTTCCTTTCAACTCTTTAACTGGTATTTTTCCACTTAGAATGTAATTTTAAAATAATGTCAGAATCCTACCTATGAGAAGCACTTAAATTTATATTTTAAGGGCATCAACTTCACTTGAAAAATAAAACTGAAAGAAAAATAAATAAATATAAAAGAACATTTTTCTCTTTGCTATTTTCTTAAAAATATATACTAATATGGTTATATTAGTAAATTTAAACTAATGGTTCCAGATACATAAAAAAGAAAATCATGTATTTAATAAAGACCATATAAAATTTTCATCTTACCAATGTCATTAGCAAGGGAATTAGGATCAGATGTCCCCAGGGTAGCTTCAAACTCCTCCTGGAGACGATATGCTCTTTGCAGTAGAGCTTCAAGTTTATGGATAAATTCAGTACTAATAATATCCTACAAAGAGAGAAAAAGTATACACTATAAACATTGTATTCTAATAACTTCTAAACATTTTCTACTTTTAAATGAAAGGCAGATAAAATGAGGGATATAAAAACTAATGTTGAACTGTGAGAGTACTACAACACAAGTCTGGATGCCTGATTCTACCTGTGCCTTTGGTTAAATCATCTCAGTTCCCAGGGATTCAGTTTCTTTATCTGTAAAATTAAGGAGTTGGACTTGATCATTCTCTAAGTGAGGTCCCTAGACCAGCAGCAGCACTATATTCCAGGAACTTGTAAGACAAGCTAATTCTCAGGACCTACCCCAGCCCCACCAAATTAGAAACCCTGGGTGTGAGGTCCTCAAATCCGTGTTTTAACAAGACTTCAGATGATTCTGATGCATGCTCAATTTTGAGGATCACTATCCTAGATGATCAATAAGGACCAGTCCTGGGGAAGCCGGGATGGCTCAGTGGGTTGAGCGCTCACTTTGCAACCCTGGGGACCGAGGATCGAGTCCCGGTCCCGGCCCGAGTGGACCCATGTGCTGAACTGGGGAGTTCCCCCAGTTCGGTTCTCACTGGGGTGAGACCCCGACCCAGGTCCTGCCCTGTGCAGCCCTGCGCCCACCTGTGGAATGAAACTATGTGGAAAAACCAATGATGTGCAACGGTGGAGACTGCTCTGGGCCCTCCCCCTTCTCTCTGTCTCTATCTCTGTATCTCTCTCTTTCTCTCTGTCAAAAACAATAAAAATAAATTTAAAAATAAATAAATAAATAAGGGCCAGTCCAGCTCTTATTCTATGTGATTTTTATGATTAAACACAAAAACACAAAATAGACTTTTAAAAAATCCTTTAGAAATCTTACCTGCTTAATTTTATACATTCTTAGAAAATGAAGAAACTTGATGACAAATTACAAATTTAGATTTTAACAACTAATTGAACAGTAAAAGTCCAGTAAAAAATATACCCAAATAATCCCAAAGGGGAAAATAAACAGTTCTATTAAATGCCACAGAAAGCAAGTACATTGAATTAACATTAAAAATAGTTTGATCCTGGGGAAGCCGGGATCGCTCAGCGGGTTAAGTGCTCGCTTTGCAGCCCCAGCGTCTGAGGATTGAATCCCAGCCCCAGCCCATGAGGACCCACATGCTGAACTGGGGTGTGTTTCCCAAGTGGGAGGCCCCCAGCCCAATTCCTGCCCTGCGCAGCCCCCACCCACCTGTGTGGAATGAAACCATGTCAAAAACTGATGATATACAACTATGGAGACTGCTCTGGGCCCTCCCCACTCTCTCTGTCTCTGTCAAAAACAATAAAATAATTTTTAAAAAATAGTTTGATCTTTCCAATATCATGAAGACCACTCTCAAATAAATCACCCTTACATCTACACTTTCTTCAGCAATGGCATCTCCTGCACCCAATTTAATGGAACTACAGGCTTCATCTTCAGCCTGTCTGTTTCGAAAGGTTAGAGCCTGTTCCCATCGATGCAATGCCTCTTCAAAAAGTTCCATACCTAAAAGTTAAACAGAGAACAATTATAAATAAGCAATATCAATGCCAAAATAAAATAATTTTGGTTCTGAATTGTTTTCATACAGTTATCAGCAATGGCACATTCTGACTATAATTTTGGCACTAAAGAATGATTTTATGTTCATATCATTTCATAGCAGAATCTTAATTTCCCAATATGTTCCAGGCCTACAGTTCTAGTCAACAAAATACAGAAAGAAATCACCAATATGTTTTCTTTCTTTCTTTTTTTTAAATGTAATTCAAATGTATATAGTGCTTGGAATTTTTCTAGAACAATATTATGAATGCATCAAAAGTCTAACAATAATGGCTAATTTTTGTAATCACACAACTATCTTTCAAAATATCCCCATAAATTAAAAAGAAAACTGATAGGTAAATAAAAGAAACTAGTTGATAACAAGTTATCAGGTTTGTAAAGGTCCTCAGGAGAGAGCAAAGCTGAGAGCAAAGATAGTAGCACAGAAGTTTAAAATAAGTCTCTTCTTCTTTTCCACTAAAAGGTATCTTATACCACTAAGATATCAACTTGCTGATTTGCATAGATCAATTGCTGGGCCACAGTTAAAAATCTACAAGACTGCAGGAAGAATCCATAAAGTAGGGATGCCCAACTTTTTGGCTTTCCAGGGCCACATTGGAAGAATTGTCTTGGGCCAAACATAAAATACACTAACAGTCACTAGCTGATGGGTTAAAAAAATATTTGTAAAAAAAAAAATCTCATAATGTTTTAAGAAAGTTTATGAATTTGTGTTAGGTTGCATTAAAGCCATCCTGGGTCACATGTGGCCTGCCAGCTGCAGGTTAGATAAGCTTGCCATAAAGGATTATAGTTCAAGTAAGAATTTCTTATCCCTGCTGATATGGGAAAATAGGTAAACATATGCCTCTTTTTCTCCAAATTAAAAAAAATAACAGGCTTATTAAAACAAAAATATTTTATGACTTTAATTTTTCTATAAATAAGAGGTCTGGCAATTAAGTTCATGAACTTGCCACCATGTGAATACAATGGCAGCACTGTACAAACAACTCCATAAGGTTTCATAACCTTGGTATATCAGTGTCTCACAGCTGTGTTCATGTCAACATGTGGCAGTGTATGGCTGAGTGGAGTTCATTATGATTGTTGCGTGTTTTTGTGTACCATCACAAGAATGTCAGAACTTTAATTAGAGCAATGAACAAACATTAAATTTCTTGCTAAACTGGGTAAGGGTAGAAGTGAAATCAGGGCATGTTATTCCAAGCTGATGGGGATAATGCCATGAAGAAAATGATGGTGTACAAATGAATTAAATGCTTTTTTAACTGAAAGAGGAGAAAGTGTCACTAATAATAGATCAGGGTGGCCAGTAATGAGCAGATCTGATGAAAACACTGCAAAAAATTCACCTAATTGTGTGTCAAAATTGTCGGCTGACTGTGAGAGCATAGCAGACCAAGTAAACACTGATAGAGAAACAGGAAGATCTTAACTGAAATCTTGGCATGAGAATGGTGTGTGCTAAAATGGTCCTGGGGGAAGCTGGGATGGCTCAGCGGGTTAAGCATTCGCTATGCAGCTCCGAAGACCAAGGATCGAATCCCAGCTTTGGCCCAGGCAAACCCATATGCTGAACTGGGGTGTACCCCCAGTTCAGTTCTTGCTGGGGCCTATGCAGGAGGCTCCCGACCCAGTTCCTGCCCTGTGCAGCCCTACACCCACCTGTGGAGTGAAACTATATGGAAAACTAATGCTTTCAACTATGGAGGCTGCTCTGGGCCCTCCCCCTTCTCTATGTTTCTCTCTGTCTCTCTCTGTTAAAAACTAAGAATAAATCTTAAAAAAAAAAACTGGTCCTGAAGGAGTTCACTGATGAACAAAAGCAAAAATGAGTCAGAGTTTGTCAAGATCTTTTGGAGAGGCAAGACAGTGTTTTGGGCTCTGTTATCATTGGTGATGAAACATGAGTGTACCAATACAATCCTAAAACAAACTCTCCATGACCAAAAAGTTCCATCAGTCCAAGTCAAGAGTCAAAATGATGTTGCTAACATTTTTTTATATCAGAGAGATTGTTCATGATTAATTTGTATCAACTGGAAAAAACAGTCAACCAAGTTGACTATTTGGAAGTAATGAAAAGGCTGTGTGAAAATATTAGATAAAAATGACCTGATCTTTTGGTCCACAACTCTCAGCTCTTGTACCACAATGTACCAGCTCACATGGCACTGTCTGTGAGGCAGTTTTTAGCCAGTAAACAAATAACTGGACTAGAACACCCTCCCTACTCACATGATCTGGCCCATAATGACTTTTTCTTTACCGGAAGATAAAGGAAATGTTGAAAGGAAGACATTTTGATGACATTCAGGACATCAAGGGTAATACTGTAACAGAGTGAAAAAGGGCTATAGAAGAAGGTTGCCCAGGGCAGCCATAAACAAGTGGGCAAGGCACCTGACAGAAGCTCTGGGGAGTTGATAGGCATAGGCATAACTGGCACTACTTGATCGCAACTGACAAAAACGAAAGTGCTGCAGGCTGGGGGATGTGGTTGTAATGGGTCATAACTGACAGGAGAAGATGGACTCTCCCCTACTCTCTACTGGGCTAAAATAGAAATACAGGAGGGTGGGAAAGCAGGGTGCTTGGGTCACAGAGGTTTGATTTGTGGGAAGCTCTTGATTTGCAGTGAGGAACAGCCAGCTATGCCCTCTAGGTACAGGAGAGGCTCTGGTACCCAGCCCCAGTAGCATGGCCAGAGAAAATAGGGAGATGGATGGAAGCAGGGAGTGAGGGAGTATACACTCAGTGCTGGGATTGCTTGGCTGGCAGATAAGAGATACAGGTAGCTCCTCTGTTGGCTTCTGCGGGGGTCAGAGGGTCTGCCTGAAGGATTGTGCACCAGCTGCCTGTGCTTCCCAAAGTGCAGTAAATGGAGGGAGGACAGAGATGGCTATCTCCTTTCTGCCTGGGTTTTTTGGATGTCGTTTTCCACTACCTTGGGGATCTGCATGGAGGATCATTCTGCAGCTGCCTGGGTTCTCCAAAGAATGGTATTATTAAAAGGGAGAAGGGTGGGGCAGCCGGGATGGCTCAGTGGATTAAGCACTCACTTTGGAGCCCCAGGGACCGAGGATCGAATCCTGGCCTCGGCCCATGCGTACCCATATGCTGAACTGGGGAGTTCCCCCAGTTCAGTTCTCACTGGGGTGAGACCCTGGCCCAGTTCCTGCCCTGGGCAGCCTCGCGCTCACCTGTGGAATGAAACTATGTGGAAAAACCAATGATGTGCAACTGTGGAGACTATTCTGGGCCCTCCCCCTTCTTTTTGTCTCTGTATCTCTCGCTCGCTCTCTCTCTGTCAAAAACAATAAAAATAAATCTTTATAAAAATAAAAGGGAGAAGGGCTCGGGTGCAGCCTAGGACTGGATTGGGGGAGGCAGCAGGGTTATTTCCCTTTGGATGTTTAAATATATGTATCTTTGAAACAAAGACTCCTTTCCTTTCTTCCACCCAACCTCTGCCTTCTCAGGTCACCTGTGCCCTGATAATAATACATACTTATTCTATGACCCAACTCCTGTGTTGGGTCTATTGGCTGAATGACACAGGAAGCATGAGCCTAACTCAGTATGATGATGACTCTGATGGCCATTCCAGAAAGAGTTCCAAAATTGCTTTGAAGGGTGGACGAGGCACTGGGAGTACTTCAAAGGTGACAATAGTGATATTCAGAAATGAAGTATGTAGCACCTTTTCTAAGGTCAAGTATGAGTTTGTGACCTTAATTGCCAGACCTCATATACAAATCTAATCCATTCAGCCTTTTCTCACTTCATCTACTCTCCATCTGATTATTCTGGCTAAACCTAAGGAATAACTATGTAACAGCAGAGTTGTCTCTTAGGAAGTACTGTCTCACCTCAAACTATCACATATCATCCATCAGTTTTGTAACAGGAATATAAACATATGTCACCAATCTTCTTTGTTTGTTCGTTTGTTAATGTAATCAATCTTGTAAAGACAACTGGAATAATAATAGGTGGATAATCAGGTGATCCACCGGACTCCTATTAATCCTGATTCTATGACACTCGGACTCCTAGCAGCTTCTCTAGTTTTGTTTTCTCTTCAATTCTAACTCTCAAAATTACAAGGAAGCTGTGAGGTAGGTTTACTAGACAAAGAGTAATCTAGACACACAGTGAGCTTAATTCTCTGGAGACATTAGGAAAAAGGTGGCAAATGAACTACTCTTACATCTTTCCCCACAGGCAGGAGTACCTACTGTGATACCACTAGAGATGATGTGGTCTTTAACTATTCTAGAGTATGGGGATGCATTTAGAAGCACACAGTTCTTCTGCCAAGTCATTATCCCATTTATGACTCATTGGCTAGGGCTACATCAAGGTTTTTTGGTTTTGTTTTTAAATTAGTATTCATATACATTAAAAGGAAGGTAGACTGAAATAGAGTAGAGAACAGGTGAAGGCATTTGAAAAAAGTATTTGAATCTGGCACAGTGTTAACATTCTCTGGTTCTCTTTCCAGACTCCTGTGAGACTTTCTAAAGATGCTTATGGTCAAGCCAAGAAAAACAATGAGGTGTAAAACACAGGCCTTCTTTCTACTTAAAATCTTTTCTGGATGTAACAACAATAGAAATGATAGCTAGATAAAAACAGATTTAAGTAAAGGGGATTCTGATAGATTCATTAGATAAGAGTAAATAGATTATAAGTTAGGTGAGTATAAGAGACTGAATAATTGCTACCCAAGATATCAGGTCCTACCATATCCTTTGCAGACAAAATTAATTTATAAATGTTACCTTACAAGGAAAAAAGGTTTTTGCAGATGTGATTAAATTAATGCTCTCAACATGGGGAGATTATCCAAGATGATCTGGTGGCCCCTAAATCCATTCAGAAGTTTTCTTATAAAAGGCAGAGGAAGATTTGTTACACACAGAGAAGGTTATGTTAAGAGGGAGAAACGCCAGAAGCCAGATGCCATCAGAAACTAGAAGAGGCAAGAAACAGATTCTCTCCTAAGCCTCTAGAGGGAGCACAGCTCTAATGACATCTTGATTTCAGCCCAGTGATAATGATTTCAGAATTCTGGGCTCCAGAACTCTGTGAGAATAAATTGCTGTTGCTTTAGGCTACCAAGTGGTAATTTGTTACAGCACCCTCAGGAAACGAGTATAATGGGTTGTGTTATGTAGACTATATTCAATAGATATAAAAACATTTTCAAATTATCACTGAGTCCCTTAGAACAATTCATAATTCTTTAGTCTCACATTAAACATGAGTATAATATCTTAAAACTTTATTATGTTATTCCTACCCATCAAGTATAAGTTCTCAGGAGTAGTCACAGGAATATTAACAAGTTTAATATCATCTTCATCTGCTTTGTTCCACGAATTAGAATTGCCACAAGCACAGCTATGACAAGAATTGACACTCTGGACCTAAAATTAAGATCAACAGAAGTTACTTAAAAATCTCTTTTGGGATAGTATTTTATGATGTTTTATAGTATTTATAAATTATTTATATAAATTCTATTCTTGTTAAAACATCCCATGTAACTTCTAACTGAAAAAAATAAATCTCATTATATTCAATCATACTCAGGAGTCATATGACCTTAAACATTCTGATCCTTTATATGCTCAAAAATATACAAGTAGAACAATATTTTGAATATAAATCAGTTATTTCCATAAAATACCAAGCAGTTACTTTTATAGTTTACTATTTTCTTAAATATTTACTTATTTATCCACACCTACTTTGATTTGAGGTAACTAGTGTTAACTTGAAAATAAAAGGCTACCACAAGAGGCAACAAGCATTTATTTGAGATCCAAAAGAACAGGTATTTGGGTAGCACTGATTCAGGCAGAAGCCCAAACAGTGTTCTGATTAGAAGGCAAAGGCAAGGGGTATTTATGAGAAAGAAAAGGGAACATTTACATCAATGAAGAAAAGCATTTCTGTAAGTGCTGACAAACTAACAGATTGATGCTAATTCTAAAGAATGTTTTCAATTTTCAATCAATCTGGTAGTCGTTAATATCTGACTTTTTGTTATCTTTGCAAACAGTTGTTTGAAATACAATGCTGCTTTTAGACCCAGTCCAAAAGTTATTTTGCTCTATTTTAACATTCCAAATGCTGGAGGCATAAGGCTCTTAAGACAGTTCCTCTGAGATGGCAGTTCTGACTCCACTTTAAAGTGGCTCGTTTATATTAATTTTTATAGTCTTATTTTCCTTTTAGAATTCATTGCAATGCTGATTCTCTGTTAAATAACAATCAAAATTTAAAAGCCTCTATCATCTTCCCTTCTCTAGCAAAGCTCACTGAGCCAACTATTTCTGTCATCTCTATGCAGATAATTGCAGATAATTTCCAAATCTCTTAACTAAGTTTCTGTCCTCTTTTGAGATTCTAAGCCTACATTTCCATCTGCCTACTTGGCTCTTCTGCTGGCATCTCAAACAGGTTATATCCAAAAGGGACAACAAACACTCTTCCTCCTCCCATTTTCACTAATTAATAGTAAGTACTTCCATCCCATTAATTTCTCAAACTGAGAAACAAAAAGTCATCTTTAACTTCTCTTTCCATACCTCTTATACCCAGTTACCAAGTTTGTGGGCCCTGTTCCCTCCTTTTCCTATTGTCATGACCCTCGTTTAGGCATTCATTAAAAGGTAGAAATCTGTTTACAGATTTAGCAGTGGAATCACTAGGTCAGTTCAGGCAAATATAGTAAAGTCATGCTAAAGACTTGTTACTCATACTATTATCACGAAACTATCTACTTTTTGTTAAGAAGATCAGCTTCAATTTTAGATGAGAAAATTTAAACAGAGGCACTCCTCTGACATAGAGAAAGTCCAAATTATAGAACAGACATATATACTTCATTAACCTGTTCAGTTTCACAGAGAAATTGAAAGTCTGCAGACCTTTGATCTAGTTTTTTCTACCATAGAATAACCTTTAAAATTTTAGTATATTTTGGGGGATGCCGGGATGGCTCAGTGGGTTGAGCACTCACCTTGCAGCCCCAGTGTCCAAGGATCAAGTCCTGGCCCCAGCCCATGTGGACCCATATGCTGAACTGGGGTGTGCTTCCCATGTGGGAGGCCCCCAGTTCGATTCCTGGAGGGGAGAGCTTCCCAAGTGGGAGGCCCCCAGTTCAATTCCTGGTGGGGAGAGCTTCCCATGTGGGAGGCCCCCAGTTCCATTCCTGGTGGGGAGAGCTTCCCATGTGGGAGGCCCCTAGTTCAATTCCTGGTGGGGACATCTTCCCACATGGGAGGACCCCGGCTCCCAGGGGCGTGCTTCCCATGCGGGAGGCCCCTGGCTTGCTCCGTTCCTGCCCTGCACAGCCCTGTGCCCACCTGAGTAGAATGAAACTATGTCAAAAACTAATGACCCACAACTACAGAGACTGGGGCCCTCCCCCTCCTCTTTCTCTCTCTGTCAAAACAATAAATCTTTTTTAAAAATTTAGTATATTTTTAAGCATTTAAGAATAGAGCAGCTGTATATTTCAAGAAAATAGAAGGTATAAAACAAAGTATAATGTTTTGCAAACTTCTTTCTTTTTAATGAATAGACATGACAGTAGAGGAATGCACTCCCTGGAAGTAGACACATAAGAAATTGTCAATATTTGTCTCAAGGAGAGTAATTGAGAGAATTAGGAACACACTTTTACTATACATTTTTGCTTCTATTTAGTAGCAAGTATATTTTCTACCTATTTTTAAAAATAGTTTTTAAACTATATTATATTGAAATGAATCCTAACTCATTTCTCACTTGTCAATCAATAGTAATGTTAATGCTCACAAAAAAAGAGGAGAAGAACTCCTTACTTGGCTTCAGCAGGCCAAACACTTTTACCCAAGCCAGCTCATCAAGTGATTTCTGTGACCTAGTACAAAGTCTGAATGCATCTTCTAGCTTTTTGCAGAGTATCTAGCTCTGAAGCAACACTTCCATATCACCACCATTTTTATAGTACCCCACAGGACCACATCACTTACTTAAAAAATCCTGGAAGCAAACTGGCTGAATATTTAGCAAAATGATGATTTTATCTACCAGAAGAAAACAGGCTCAATCAGATTTCTTAAGGTTCTTTCCATACTAAGAGTTATAAATAACTGTATACCATTTAAATCTAACATATAACAATAAATACAAAACAAATTTATAAGAATAATAATAAAGTTTCTTTACTTACAGAGGCCAAACTCTGTGCAGAACCTGAGTATTTACTGAAAAGTCCTCCATTAACATAGTTACAAGACTGAGATCCTTTGTCTTTGACAGAGCTTAAAGATAATGTCAAATTTTGTTTACTACTGGAACAACTTGAACCTACCATGCAAGCACATATATATATATATATGTCAAGTATTAATAAGTGCAATGATAATTTTCAGGTAAAATTTCAAAGTTCATGTTATATTAGAAAGCTGATTATAAAATACATTTCACTAAATGTGTAAATTATTAAACATACACCACTATTAAAATCTATATCTCTACATGTTTTTAACACTGTTAGAACTTGCTTCTGAAATAAAGAATAAAGTATTCATCTAATTAATCAGGGTAGTATTTGATGATCTATTGTAATCAGTACAAAAATAATGGCAACTATGAACCTTTAAATTACATAATTTAACAAAATATAAGCATTTCACTTTCTGAATTACATCTAAACCTTATCCATATTGCATTATATTGTAATTAGTTTTTTATACAACTACCGGTATCTCCCTTAACTATCTATCCATTCATCTAGGGCAGACATTGTGTCTTAGTTTATCTTAATGCAGCAGTGAAAACACTATTTAATTCAAATCCTGGTATTTATTAGCTTTTTGAACTTGAACAAATCAAATAACTTTTCCACAGCTCAATTTTATGTATAAAATTATAGTCCTAATTCAAAGGACTGTTATAAAGGTTAAATAACACAGTGAATATTATAGCATTTAGCACTGTACCTGTGACTTAACATATTCTCAGAAGGAACCATTATTGTTGTAATGTTCACTGTACTTGGCAAAAATAGTCATTCATTAATTATTTGCTGTACAAATGAATCATAAAGTCTATGACACACTAAATCATAAATTTAAAAATAAAAATGTTTTATATGAGAAATCCATCACGCTTAAGAAATGACTTTCAAATTGATATAATTTAGCAATATGTACTGTACCACCAACAAAACTGCAGTTTCTTTAAAGGCAAGCTATTCCACTTCCATAACCTTGTATACTGAGGATATAATCAGACAAGTATACGCAAAGCAAGAAAGATATCCTCACAGTCAATAGTTTAGTGGTTACCAGAGAGTGAGGGGAGGAGGGAGGAGGCATCCAATACATGGCAATGGAAGGAGAACTGACTCTGCGGTGAGCACACAGTGCAACACAGACAATGTGTGTAGAATCGTACACCTGGAACCTATGTAATTTTACTAACCAATGTCATCCTAATAAATTTAATAAATAAACATAGAAAAGACATCCTAAAGGGAACTATAGAAAACTGGTTAAATTAGGGTTTATTTATACAAATTTAATACTCAGTACATATTAAAAAAGATAGCACATGCCAATTATTTCTCAATAAAACTGAATTAATTAAAATTAAAATGATGCAGAGATGTATTTATTGACCTGGAAGGACATTCTTACATATTGTTAAATATTTTAAGGGGTTACAAAAGGTATGATCATAATTTTACCTAAAATATATAAATGATTTTCTTGTATATAATACAGTAATCCCCTCTTATCTGGCAGGAATACATTCCAAGATCTCCCAGTAGATGCCTGAAACCATAGATAGTATCAAACTCGACATATACTATATTTTTCTATACATACACTTTACAGCTTTTCTTTGGCATATCCAAATTGCCAGCATCACAACTCTTGTGCTTTGGGGCCATTATTAACTAGAATAAGAGTTACCTAAACACAAGCACTGAACTCCTGTGACAATCTGATAACTGAGATGGCTACCCAGGACAACAGGATGATTCACGTTCCCAGTGGAACAAAGCAGGACAGTATAAGAGTTCATCATGCTATTAATACTTAACTCAGCACATAATTTAAAACTTGTCAATTATTTATTTCTGGAACTTCCCTTTAATATTTTCTGATGGTTGACTGAGGGTAACTAAAACTGCAGAAAGCAAAACCATGGAGAGAAAACTACTATATAAAATTTTAATCTTTAAATGGAAACATAAATGAATAGATATATGCCATTATCAGTAGTTATTTCTGGACAGCAAAGTTTCCATGATTTTAATATTTTCTGTTTGCGTCTCTGTATTTTCTAATCTTTCTAAAATTAATATGTATGACTTTCAAATTAAATATTAAGAAAGGAAATTTTGGCAACTAAACCACCGCAATTCAGTTATGGTTTACATATAAACTTTCCTTTGCAGACTTAATTCAGCTATGTCTCCATACCTTTGTCTGATGCTGCTCTTTTAGTGTATTCAAGTATGAGGTGCTCTGGTTCCCAGGGTAATATTTTCCCTTTCTTCTTTCCACGTCTTCTTTTAAAGTGACGTGCCAGAAAAATTACAGATACAGCACTCACTACAGTTACCACAAACAACTTTTTAGCTACTGGTGAGAATCTGATCTGGAAAAGATGAGGTTAAATTGAAAAAAAAGTCATTTATTTATTTGTTTAAAATAAAAACATAGAACAAAAATTATTCTGAAGCTATCCTACTTCTAAATACTACCCAGGTAATATTATTTTACTCATTCAATGCACCTAGCTCAATCTGAATTTTAGAACCATCCCTCTCAAAATATAGTAATTAATTACCAACAGCTGTGAAGTTCTCAGGTAAATCATATCACCAAAAGAGTCAATAGGAGCACAAAATAATTCAGCCCACTAATATCTGCTAAACAACTAATGATTAATTCATGCAACTAAATCTTTTGTCTGAATCACAGTAAGATTTTTAATTATTGAAATGATGAAATCAGATTTTCTAAATGAATCCATTTTTTTTAACTACCGTATTTGAAAACTTGGACAAACATACATTAACTCAATTTCTAAATACTGTCTGAATAAGCCCTTTATTTGTGAATTAACAAATATTCAGCATCTTACAATGTATCAGGATTATGCTTTGAAAACTAAAATTAAAATCTTATTGTACTAGTTCTATTCAATAAGCACACACTGAATGCCTTCCATTGATCAGGAAGCACCAGCTATACAGAAGATACAGATCTTCCTTGTCTCAAGTAGTATGCTAATAGTAGAAACAGATATATTCACAAATAACTATAGTATAGTGATAAGTACAGTAATATACTCACCCAAATGCAGAACTCTAAAATAAAGCTTTGGGATTGGTGGATGTAGAAAGCTGAAAAGAGTATCACTTCTAACCTTACAGCAACAAACAAGCCACATGGATGGCAAGTTCTCAATTTTTATTAACTCATCAGAAAGCTGCAGTTGAAGGGTAATCAACTAGCCCCCAAACTAAGAGACACAGGTATTTGCAAGGAGATAAGATATGCACACTGGCATATAGGCACAAAACACAGCAGGACATCAGTAAGAAGGGCTCAGCTATTATGGTTGGTAAACTGGTAGAGACTGAGTGTGCATTGGTGAGAGAGGGTGGAGCACCCACCCGGGGAGCAGGAGTGGGGTGTGCTGCAAATATATGGGTAATCTATAACTTTTCCAGGTTTTATTTTCACAAATCCCACCAAGCACTCAGAGAAAAATCTTCAAGAGTCCTAAGAAAGTCTCCCTAAGAGTGCAAAACTGGGAAAGGAAAACAGCAGTTTCTGTGGAGAGAAATGAATTGCATCAGTATCCTTCTCTTCTATTACCAGAAAGGAACAAAAGCCTCAATGTGATAGGCAGCTTTACCTTTAAAAGGAAATTTACAAGTATACCATTAAATGCTTATATTAAGAAGAAAGGTAGGTACCAAATCTGTAATCTGAGCTTTCGCCTTAAACTAGACAAAGGAGCAAATCCGATCCAAACCAAGCAGAATATAATAAAAAAAGACTAAACAGAAATCAATGAAATGAAAAACTAAATCATAAAATAAAGAGCTGGGTTTTTATTTTCAAATTAATAAAACCTCTAGCCAGTCTGATTTTTTAAAAAAGAGAGCAAGAAAAGACACATTATTACCAAAAGCAGAAATGAAAGAGGGATCATCACTACTAACCACACAAATAAGAAAAGGATAAAAAAGGATTACTATGAACTCTATGCCCATAAATCCTACAACTTAGATACAATGGACCAATTCCTTGAAAGACAGAAACTATCAAAATTTACTCTGGAAGAACTAGGTAACATACGAGTAATTATACATCTACTAAAGAAATTGACTATGTAGTTCAGGAGTGTCCAACCTTCTGGCTTCCCTAGGCCACACTGGAAGAATTGTCTTGGGCCACACATAAAATACACTAACACTAATGATAGCTGATGCACTAAAAATATATATAGCAGAAAAAATTTCATGTTTTAAGAAGATTTACAAGTTTTTGTTGGGCCGCATTCAAAGCCATCCTGGCCCGCATGCTGCCTGTGCTCCCTGGGCTGGACAAGCCTAATGTAGTTAAAAGCCACTAACTGGGATGCTGAGATTGCTCAGTGGTTGAGCACTTGTCTCACAATCATGAGGTCCAGGGTTCCGATGCCCAGCCCCAGCCTGTGCAAACTCACATGCTGAACTGCAGCACAACTGGTAACCATAGGGCTGGATTGGTGGCAAAGGTACTCACCTCTCATGCTGGAGGCCCCCAGTTCAGTTCCAGCCCCATGCGGCCCCACATCCTCTTATTATGTGGAGTAAAACCATGTCACAACTAACAATGTACAAGTATGGAGACTGCTTTGGGCCCTCCCCCATTCTCTCTCTCTTTCTCTTTCTCTCTCTCTTTCTCTCTCTCTTTCTCTCTCTCTCTCTCTCTCTCTCTCTCTCGCACACACACCTCTCAAAAACAAAAAACAAAAAACAAAACTTGTAACAAAAAAAATTATAGGCCAAATTTTACCAAATATATAAGGAAGAAATATAAATACCATTGAAAGAGGGTATCCTTCCCAATCATTTTATGAGGCCAGCATTACTATGAATATCAAAACCAAACGCATTACAAAAAAAAAAAAAAAAATTACAGATTATGTGTGGATAAACTATTGAGGCTGGAAATCAGGTTCACAGGGTTTCATATTATTTTATTTTCTACATGCTTAAAATTTTCTAAAGTAAAATTATTAAAAGAAATTAAAAACTGAATTAATATAAACTTCCAAACCATAATGTAACAGAATAAAAACATTTATATTATACATTACTGTTTAAAAACATATGATCATCTATGGACAAAAATCCTATGAAACTCACAAATAGATATAAGAATAAGTGAGTTTCATAAAATTATAGGCTATAGGGACAATATACAAAAATCTGCTTTTCATATTTTCACTTGTTACATATACAGTAAAAAATAATTGCAAGTTGAAATTTTAAAAATACCATTTACAATTGGGGATTCCGCGATAGCTCAGCAGGTTGAGCACCTGCCTTGCAACCACAAGGTCCAGGGATCAAGTCCCAATTCTGGCCCATTCAAACCTACGCTGAACTGTGGCACCACTGGTAACCACCAGGATGGTAGCAAAGGTTCTCACCTCCCATGTGGGAGGCCCCCAGTTCAGTTCCCATCCCATGTGGCCCCACATCCACCTGTGTAGAATAAAACTATGTTACAACTAATGATGTGCAACTATAGAGACTGCTCTGGGCCCAACCCCTTCTCTCTCCCTCTCATCTTCTCTCAAAAACAATGAAATAAATCTTTTAAAAAAAGGAATGATGGAATAGCTCAGCAGGTTGAGAACTTGTCTTGCAACCACAAGGTCTGGGGATCGAGCCCCAGCTCTGGTCTGTGCAAACCCATATGCTGAACTGTGGCACAACTGGTAACCACTGGGATGGTGGCAAGGGTTCTTGCCTACCATGCTGAAGGCCCCTGGTAGGTTCCTGCCCCACACAGCCCCAACCTGTGTGGAGTGAAACTATGTCACAACTAATGATGTACAGCTATGGAGACTGCTCTGGGACCTCCCAATTCTCTCTCTCTCTCTCCTCTCAAAACAAATCTTTAGGGGAAGCCAGGATGGCTTAGTGGGTTAAGCACTCACTTTGCAACGCTGGGGAACAGGGATCAAATCCCGGCCCCGGCCCGTGCGGACCCATATACTGAACTGGGGAGCTCCCCCAGTTCAGTTCTCCCTCTGTCTCTGTTTCTGTATCTCTCTCTCTCTGTCAAAAATTAAAAAAATTAAAAAAAAAAAGATATTAAAAAAAAATCTTTACAAAAACTTAAAAGAAAACAAAAAAAACTTTGAAAATGTGCAAAAAGCTCTGAACACAACAAAAAAGATAATAGGATGACAAAAGGGGAAGCTGGAATGGCTCAGCAGTTTAAGTGCTCACTTTGCAGCCCCGGGGAATGAGGATCAAATCCTGGCCCTGGCGCCTGAGGATCCATATGCTGAACTGGGGTGTGCTTCCCATGTGGGAGGCCCCCCCCATTCAGTTCTTGCCCCCCTGCCAGTTCAGCCCCTGGCTTGAGGGGGCATGCTTCCCATGCTGGAGGCCCCTAGCCCAGTTCCCACCCTGCATGGCTCCCACCCAACAGTGTGGAACAAAACCATGTTGAAAACTGATGACATACAACTATGAAGACTGTTCTGGGCACCCCTCCACCCACCCCTTCTCTCTATCTCTCTCTGTCAAAAACAATAATAAAATTAATCTTTAAAAGAAAATGAAACATATACCTCCCTTATGATTCAGCATTTCACTCCTAAGTATTGACACATGAGAAATGAGAGCATACTTTTATACAGGGACTTGTACAGAATATTCTTAACAGCTTTATTTATAATTTAAAAATGTACAACTATGGAGACTGCTCTGGGTCCTCACCCCTTCTCTCTCTCTCCCCCTCTCTCACCTTTTCTCAAATAATAAATCTTAAAAAAAAATTTTTTTTTGGTTCTATCCATAAATCTAAAAGAATTGCTAATTTTCTAGTATACCAGAAATTATTTACGTCCACTTGTCATTAGCATTTAGCCTCAGTGACTATGATCTATTAAAAAATTTTAAACTATCTTTAATCTACTTTTAACTTTCTCTAAAACTATCATAAAAAATTAAAACATTCCAATACTGCCTTAGATTTTTTTCTTTTCACAAACTATAGAATGATTCTCTTCAGTAATGTCTCTATAACAGGCATTATCAAATTTTTAAATTCTTCTCATTTTTGTATTTTTCCTTCTGAAACCAGACATTGAGTGTTCACAGCAACCAAATGAGATTTGGGGGAAAAGAAAGTTCCTTGAATTTGGATGCTAAAGATCCAATAATAAAATAAATTCTAAAAATAGCACTATTAGGAATACCTTACTCTTCATTATATTTAATAAACTGCCACAACTTCATTATAAAAAACACTCTTCTTAGATCATATGTAAAGACTAGTATTCACTGCATGAGTAAATGTAAGATAACAAAATTAAGACCTCTACTAATGAAAATAATCTATTAATAAAGGCCCAGTCATAGCTAAGTGATCATGTGTTCTTAAATTGTCAGTTTATTATATCCCAGAACACTGAAGCTACAAAACTATTAGGAAACATAGATACAAAATTAAAACTACTCTGTCAGACTAATAACGTACTTTACTAATATGGATTCAATACAATATAAATCAATTCACTTTTATTAATATCTAAGTTCTATTTGTTATGTTATTTTTACATAAAAGACCCATTAAAGTTTAGAGTCCCAATCTCATGAAAAAGAAACCCTTTCCATGCCAAAAATAAGGTACATTTCCCAGGGAAAGATGTTTATCGTAAGTAATCTAGACAACACAAGGTTTGAAAGTCTCTAATATTACTCATGCCTATCACTTTTCATTTTGTTACCTTTTTTCCCCAGAGGAAAGTCAATTACTTTCTATATCATTGTCTGGAACACTGGAAATACAGCATCTCAAAATCCCAAAGCTCAGAGGAGCTTTTTGAAATGCCTTTTTAGACCATCTCCTTACCTCCAGACAAAGGAAAACTAGACACATGTCCTATTCATTCAACACAAATTGAGCATCAACTAACTTACAGGCTATAAACTAGGAATAAAAAGAAAGGAATAAGACACTGTTCCTTGTGCTCAGATTTCAAACCCTCCCCACTCCATAACCTGATGCCATTGTTTGATATTCTTGCCAAGTTTTCTCCACTCATCTAATGTTCTCTGGAAACAGAGAATAGTTATTTAGTCACATACAAGTCTCCTGTTCCAATAACCTTATCTCACTTTACTCAGCATAAACTTCTCACTATAACTAAACTGATCTATTCCTCTAATACAGTCCTTACCACACACCTCTTTTTTGTTGGGAGTAGGGGCTCTAAGAGCATTTTTAAAGTTCTAAGCTCAATAAGGACAGGGACTATGTCTAGATCTTGCTCAATACTATATAGCTAGACTAAAACACAGTAATGCTTAATAAATATATTCTGAATAAATTTGATAACTGTAACATACTACCGGTACATGTCAAATTCTAACTGTAAACTTTGGACAAATGGGGGATACCAATATCTTCTTCATAGAGTTCTTATTAAAGGAGATAACATATAAAGTAATATCTGACACATAGTAGGCATTCAAAAAATGTAAGTTCTTAATAATTTTGTTTATTTTAACAAATCTTTTGGAATAATTTTAGATTTACAGAAAAGTTGCAAAGATAGTACAGAAAGTTTCTATATCATTCAAGTTTTCCCTGATATTAACATCTGACATAACTACACTACTCTCATCAAAATCAAGAAATCAGTATGATATTATTAGCTAACCTAGACTTTATTCTGATTTCACTAGTTTTACCACCAATGTTCTATTCTTTTCCAGGACCAATTCAGAATCGAATATTTCATTTAGGCAGATTTTTAAGTGCTTAGTTAATTCTTAAGTCTTTCTCACTTAACAGTGAATTTGGAGAATCAACTAAACTACTTACCCCTTCATGGGCGGTTTCCAACTGAAAAATAAAGTTGGTTTTTGTTAACCCGATACATAGTAATATACAGAAGTAATCCTTAAGAAAAACATGGATGCTCAAGAGACTTAAGTATTTGGGTTAGAATATATATTCATTAAATGAAAGAAAAAAATACTTAGAAAATGTACTATTCCTTAACAAATGACATATGGAATTAAAATAGGAATTAATATTTATTGGGGTGCTCACTCATCTTTACTGTGTGTTAGACACTGTTTTTCAACCCTTTTGTAGATGATAAAAATTGGCTTTAAAGAGGTTAATTCTCAAAGATCACATAATTCCATAGTGCTGAAACATGAATCAAAATGCATTAGACAAGATGTATTTAAATTAATTCATGTTATATATCATGTGATGAAATTACTTCAGTCACAATGACATATTTCACTGCACAATTAATTATGAAACTGAATCGCATCCAACATGGATCGTCAATTCGTGAACGCTGAACTAATGAACAAAAAAACTTCGTATGTCTTTTTTTTCATAAAAAGTCAATCCAATACCAATGCTATAGAACTGTCCAAATAAGAACTCTGTGGGAGCCAGGATGGCTCAGTGGATTGAGCGCTCCCCTTGCAGCAAAGGAGTCCGGGGATTGAGTCCTGGTCTCTGTGTGGACCCATATGTTGAACAAGGGTGTTCTTTCTTTGTGGAAGGCCGCCAGCTTGGTTCCCACCCAGGGTGTGCTTCCCATGTGGGAGGCCCCCAGCCCAGTTCCCACCCAGCATGGCCCCACAACCACCTGCATGGAATGAAACTGGAAAACTGATCATGTGCGGTCGGGGAGACTGCTCTGGGCCCTCCCCCTTCTCTGCCTCTCTCTGTCAAAAAAAAAGAAAACTCTGAGCTTTTCCCTGGTCCTTTCTTAGTCCTTTGATGCTATTCAAACTATAGCCTGTTCTCTTAGTACAGGGGTCAACAAATTTTGCGGGGGAAAGGCCTGGTAGTATATGTTCATTTCAGGTTTATGAAACATATGGTCTCTAATGCAACCACTTAAGTCTGCTGTTGTAATGCAAAAGTAGTCACAGATAATACATTAACAAATAAATATGGTGTGTACCAATAAAATTTTATTTACAAAAACAGGTGGTAGCCTTGACTGAGCCCATAGGCTGTATGTAACTTGCTGACCCACTTAGTACATTCCATAGCATGGAATGAGTTTTGGACACAAAGTACCATTTCTGAGAGGAAAAGATGTTATCTTTAAGTTTACCTGCAATGATTCTTTGTATTATTTTAAAAAATATTCCATGAAATTAGTTAGACAAAATTCCTGGCCTCAGAAAATTATTCCTAGGATTAAAAAGCAGGTGGTATAGTAGAATCAGTATGGTAAAGAATATAAAAGTAATTCATAAAATAAGAAATATAAAATTCTAATGAAGTTTTTTTTATTTCTAGACTGTGGGAAAACAGGCATTGTCCAATATTACTGGTAAGATTATGGGTTGGTAAAGCCAATTTGGAAAACAACTCATCAATGTTTAAAAAACAAACAAAAAAGACAAAAAACCCAAACCTTCAAAATGTTCATACTTAATATAAATTGCTCTTAAATCTATGAAAAGATGCTCAATATAACATGTAATAGAAATAAAAATAAAAACTATGGTGAAATACCATTCTCACATATCAATTGGCAAAAATCCCAAAATATGGGGAGCACAAAACAATACTATACCTATGGAGGGAAATTTATCAATCAAAATTCAAATATATACACACACACACACACACACACACACACACACAAACATACCGGGTATATACACACATATGTACACACACACATACATACACATATACACTCTTTAAACTAGAAATCCAGTCTAAAAATTTATCCTATACATATACTTTAATAAAGTATATCAAGCTTATTCATTATAGCAGGGGTGGCCAACAAGTCTATCGCGGTCGACCTGTCGATCGCGAGGTCAATTTTGGTCCATTGTTGATCGCTCACAATGTCTGGGGTGGAATTCCGTGTACCATGGACTTTGAAGCGATTGTAGCTCTTATAACTTGAGCGGCGCTGCTGCGGCGCCCGGCTGATTTGAAGCAGCAACTCAAGCGGCACCTGGCTGATTTGAGCGGCAACTCGAGCGATGCTGCTGTGGCACCCGGCTGATTTGAAGTGGCAACTCGAGCGGTGCCGCTGCGGCACCCGGCTGATTTGAAGTGTCAAATCATAACATACAATCCTAACAAACCGACAAAATGGGGTATCAGAGTTTATACTCTAGCTGACTCGAAGACTGGCTACATTTGCTGCATTTTGCCATATTATGGATCACTCACAACGGAGCTCTTGGTCAGAACTGATTTACCTGTTTCATCAAGAATTCCGATACACTTATACAAAATGTTGTTGGAGAAAATTCCAGGTGCTCAGGGGCACCATATGTACATGGATCGCTACTGTACTAGTTATGTCTTAGCTCAAGAACTAGCCAAATTGAAATGCAATATCTCCGGAACGATCTTAACGAACAGGAAAGAATTGCCCAAGGAAATAAAAAAGCCAAATTTTTCGAAAAAATCCACGGTCGCGTATCGATGGGGTAACACCTTACTTTTAGGGTGGAAAGACAAGAGGATTGTCACTTGTTTGACTACAAGGGGTGACACAGGAATGTCGACGGTCAAAAGGATTACACGAGGTGGTGTGGAAATAATGGTCAAGAAACCCAATATTGTTTTGAATTATATAAATATATGGGTGGTGTTGATTGGGCGGATCAATATGCATCAAGGTATTGTTTTCTGCGAAAATTGCTTAAATGGTGGCATAAGCTTTTTTTTGGGGGGGCATGGAAATTTGCTGGATCAATTCCTACATTCTGTATAAACTAGAAAAGACCAAAAAAGGGGAAAAGCCACTCAGCCATTTGCAATTTCTAAAAACACTTGTCGAGCAATTGAGAGGATCATATAGCCAGCATCGTGAGCAAGGGTCTACGTCGCATTCCGATGAAATCCGACTAAATGGGAAGCTTCACATAGTACTACAAGGGCCAAAAAGGGACTGCAAGGTTTGCTGTGACCATAACACGCCTGGAGGTAGGCGGGAAGTAACGTATTACTGTGATACGTGTCCTGATAAACCTAGGATGCATCTTGGGCATTGTTTTACGAAATATCACACAAAAACTAATTACA
>PVKE010018049.1:0-30028 GCA_004027555.1 Craseonycteris thonglongyai
TTTCTTGATGTACCGCACTGTAGATTCATTCACCCCGTCATGGCGTGCCACAGATGCATCACTTCTGCCCTCTTTGATCATATCTAAAAGTTTCACTTTTTCGCTGATGGTCATCATCTTCTTCCTCTTGGGCGCCCTGGAGGAAGCTTTCGCAGGGGCACAGCGCTTAGGCGGCATTATAAGGGCTTAATTAATAAAACAAGTGATCGCTTAAACAAAACAAGTTATCGCCAACACAACACTAAAATACAGTATGCGAGACAGTCAACATCATGGACAAGACTGGTGAGATACAACAAGAGAAGGTGCTGGGTGAGGCTGCGATGATGCGCAGACAATCAACTCACATGGATAAATCCACTCGTCCTCTCATTGGTCGATGTGGCACCGGAAACCAATCCCGCGCCTTTATGAGAGCCCGTGGGATGGACTCTGAGTCAGCTCATCTCTGTGTTTGACACGCAGGGATCCTTCTCTCTCGCGCATCCACATGAAACAACGCTCCTTTCCGCAATGTGACTGCCGACATGGTTGTATTTTTTCATTTTTATTTTTTGATGAGTATTTTGGGAAAACCCGCAAAGCACTGAAGCCACAAAACATGAAGCGCGAAGTGGCGAGGGAACACTGTATTGACAGTGGTCATATTTTTTCTGGACAGCACTCTTATATTAATGCATTTTGATCACTGAATTATTGCCATTAAGGACAGCATATATAAGTGCATTTCTATAGTGGGCTATCTTTTTATCATTGGTTTTTATGTGTTATTTAACAATTCTGGTTTATGAGTCTCCTTTTTTTATTTTTCCACTTAAAATACATTTAGTTCAAGTGAATTCATCCCAGCTAAACGAGAAATCCATTAAATAGTTTGTGTGCCTCACTCATCCGGAATTATTAAACATTTCAGCATCATGGTTCCAGCTATTCATTCAACCATCATAATCAAGTGGAGAGGACACACTTCATAGCTAATTAACCCCTTACTGATATATGATGCTACTGTTGAAAGTTAGAATTTTGCATTCACACAGATATGTCCACCTGTGCATTATTCCTCAGTGCTCTGACTTCGGCACAGTCCCCTGAGAATTTCCCTTTCTATTTCTATTCCCAGAACACAAAGCATAGGCTAAAAGAACAAATTTGGAAGGGCTTTCAGAAGTAATTATAAGCTACACTGAAACATTTTTATGCCATGCTCTTGTGTTCCTTGTTTTGAGCCTAGGTTACTGCCCTATACTAGGTAACATGACATTTCTTACAAGTAATTTGATTAAAGAAGCTTCATTGCCCATCTTTTTCACTGAAATAAAACATGGTCAAGGCCACCTTAGGAGAGCCTAGCTAGCAGCCCTAAAGAAAGAGAAACTGACAGGGGCTACCCAACTGCCTCTGACCTTTCCAGGTGCTAGTGTCTGCATTTATGGGTCCGTGAACATTTTTCACCCAAAGAACATTGGAAGGAGGTTATGCCTGTACATACAGGACACAGGAAGAACCAGTGAATTAACAGCATTCTTCTCTAGTCAGTAAGTCCTCAATCAGTGACCCCTGGAAGCTGGCCTATAAATAAAAAGCACAGAACCCTTACTCCTTGAGGAAGATAATGTCAAATCAGGCATTAAGATGAGTTAAGATGTCATTTCTTGTTGTGATGAATAATTTTTAACACATATGTTACCTATTTTTTTTTCCCTGTATCATTTCTTTACTCTCCTGTAGGATTCCCTACACCTCTCCCCAAACTACTAGTGCTGAAATCTAAATTTAAGCATAAGTTTCTAGAGGATTCCAAAATAAGAATTTTAATGTTGTGTTCCAGACAAATGCAATCTGCTTAACTGTCAGTTAGCAACTTTGAATGAAAAACTATTAGTGGGTGACACCTTGACAGAATCAGAAAATACTTGGTTACACAATAATTTAGTTACAGTTACTACCTCTACATCTGCCTTGATTTCTTGGTAAATTTTCATAAGATAAAAAAATTCAGCTCATTTAATTTAATACAAATTATTAAAAAGAAAGAAAGAAAGAAAGAAAGAAAGAAAGAAAGAAAGAAAGAAAGAAAGAAAGAAAGAAAGAAAGAAATACGTCTCCTCTAACTGTTATTCCTTTTCTCAGTTTTGTCCATTAGTTCAGGTCAGTCTTATACAAAGTTGACATTCCAAAATACACTGGTTCTTCCATTAAAATACTCAAATACTTCTGTGCTGATTGCTAAATATCCAAGAAGAAAGGGGTTAATGCCACTCCAGCGCTCTAGGACCCATTCTAGGATCCAGATCCAGTTTTACAGTATGGTTACTCCTCTGGCTGGGCAGTGTCAGTGAAGTTGGGTAGGAAGCTGGTTTCATAAACATTTTTACTGTCAATACAATGATTATCTCAGCTTGCATTTGCTTAGCTAATTCTACCCTTTATCAGAACCTTACTTAGATATCCTCAGAACATTCTTCTATGACCAGTTCTTTAAAATGACAAGATAGTTAGCTCTGCAATATGCAAAATTAGAAAGCCCAAAAGTTTGGTTACTACCAGGTTTAACTATAGATGCTTTCTTTTCAATATGAAATAAATAAAATTAAACACTTGTTTTTTTTTTTTTCCTTAATGCAGGCCTATTGATTTCTTAAATCTACTAATGACAGTTGAACATATTAAAGGATGGGTTTTAGTTGTGCGGTGCCTCTCCACCTTATTTAATTACTGGTAGTACATGTATTTATGTTTTACATACTTAACATTAGAGGAACACTAGTATTTTGATATAAAGTACACAGACTACATAGCATCAGAAACATAAATCTTTAGGCAGACAGATATTCAACCATTATACTTTAGAAAAAAGAATGATGAAGGAGAAAAATAAAAATCAATTCAATCAAGTGACAGTAACATTTTTATGATAAAGAGCTTTATGATGCCATGTTTGATATGGATTAATGATGTTATAAATAGTTATAGGTATAAGGCACATGTAGCTTTTGCTTTGTTACTTGATTGAATATTAAAACTAAAAAATAAATTCCTTGACTCCTGCCAGCCTTAGTGTAATATCATCCACTATTTTCCTTCAGCTGTCATTCATTATGAAATTTTAATTTCATTTTAATATTAAGTTTTGTAGACTTTATTGTTCAGTGTTTACTTACAGAACTCAGCAATTATTTTTGATAAGACTGTAGGTTTAAAAAATAGCTCATTGAATAATATTTAGTTAATGAATGTTCAAAGGTTTGCTATGTTATTCTTGAATCTGGGACAGAGAATATGGGTTAGGGAAAGAATTTATAATACTTCAGAAATAATGTTAAAGTTAGTGAAGCATGCTGAGATTGTGATTAACTTGCCAACACCTGGCTGAAATGATGTATAACACAAGTTTATAAAATGGTGAGGAAGCATAAATTATAATTTAGTAGGCATTTTTCCTTTTGAATGAAATGAAATTTTAATGTAATGATTGTCTGAAATAGGGCTTAGCAAGTATTATACTTTATATCTCTAACCTATATACATCTTCTGTTGGTGGGTTTGTGTGTGTATGTGTAAGCATACACTTAAATGCAGGCAAATATTATATGATATTAAAACTTGGACCTGGTGTGGGTGAGACAAAATAAAACAATTACAGATGTTCCCTTTCCCAATATACAATGACAGAAACAAAAATATTAAAATAAAAATATTTCTTATATGTATTTTGCTAACCAGACATACTGTTTTAAACAAGACAGAAAACAATGGTACTGTTTTGTTTCAGATGGTACATATGGTCAGCTTACTGACACCTTGAGTTTAGCCCAGTGAGACTAGGCTGACCATACATACCATTTGAAACAGGGCAGTACCATTGTTTTCTGCCCCATTGAAAATGGTACATATGGTCATCCTAATATGTCATGACATTGAAAAAGCAAAAACTAAATGAACTGTCAAAGGGGAAGAATGTAGCTATTAAGGAAAGAAACAAAAGTTTCTGGGTTAGCACTGGAGTTCACCCTTACCCACAGGGGATACATTTCAAGATGCCCATTGGATGCCTAGAACAGAGGATAATACTGAACCCTATATATATACTATGCTTTTCCTATACAGACATATGTATGATAAAGCTTAATTTATAAATTAGACACGAGGTTAATGATACCTAATAATAAAATAGGACAACTATAACAATATACTATAATAGAAATTATGTGAATGTGGTGTTTCTCAAAATATCCTACAGTACTGTACTTAACTTTTCCATTAAAGGAAGCTCTTATGGCTTCTCTTTGGCATATCTAAATTGCCAGAATCACTGTTCTCATGCTTTGGAGTTGTTATTAAGTAAAATAAGCATTACATGAGCATAAGCACTGTGATATTGCCATAGCTAATCAAATATCCCTCCACTAGGAAGTGACTAATGAACAGGGAGCATATAAAATAAGGTGACCAGATTTTAACATTGGTAAAGTGGGACACCATTGACCTGGGGAGAGGGGGTTCTTGATTAAAAATTTGGTCTATCTCCCGCCGTTCCCTAGCTTGTTGTGCATTCTTTCCAAAAATTGGGACTTTTAAAAAATGCCACAGGACGCGGGACAAATTGTTAAAAATAGGGACTGTCCCACCAAAAGCGGGATGTCTGGTCACCTTAATATAAAGCAAGGAGACACTGAACAAAGGGATTATTCATGTCCTGACACGACAGAGTTTATCATCGAAAGATTTCATCGCACTACTCAAAATGGCATAGCAAAGTACAATGTATGAGTTGTTTATTTCTGGAATTCTCTACATCGTATTTTTGAACTTTAGTTGAATACCGGTAACTGAAATCACAGAAAGCAAAACTATGAATAAAGCTGACCACTGTAGTACTGGGCCTTCTCTAGAGTAATCACACTGAGGAATGCAAGTGAATGGAATTAATCCTCAAAATACTTACCAATATCTTCCTATCTCAAAGTTGATTGGGATGAAAGTGAGTGAGCTATTAATATACCACTGTAGAAAATATGGGGCAGATATTAAGCATAGACAGTGTTGCATACTGATGGTAACAGGAAGGTACTAAAACAAATGACTTCTGATCATGTCATTTTTAGGCATATTTGGGAATTGGGAAAGTGAACAGAAACTCATGATACTGAAGTAAGTCTTGACAGATTGAAATAAACCCTGATTGCCTAAGCTCAGGAATTAGGCAGTTTTGTACAATATAATGTGTATGCCCTTTGGAATTTTTAGAAGCTACACTCAATCCAAACCAAGCTCACTCTTTCAGCAACCTATGTGTTTTTGGGACACATGGAGTAGATGAAAGAAAACTGACTAGAAGACAGCACTGTGCCCTAATACAATTCATTTTAATGAGCTGTTTCTATTTAATAATCTCATCTTAAATATCTTTTAAAGTTTGATTATATTTTAAAATGCATCTATCAGTCTATTTTTTCTCTATCCATCCATCCATCTAACCATGTGTGTATTTAGCCGTCCTTTCCTATGTAAAAATTTATAAAGAAATGTCTATAATGATATTAACCAAATGGTAACAAAAGACTTACAGAGGCAACATATTTATCTATTGCTTTTTTCTGTGCCTTCTTTGTGATTTTAGAATTTAATTATTTCTATACAAAATAAAACAAAAAAATAATAGAGAGCTAGATCTCTTCTCTAAGTCTTACTGAGAAATAAAGTTTCTAAAAATAATTTCAAAAGACTGAATTTCCAAACTTTCAAATAAAAGGCAAGGAGAAACAGAATATTTATTTTTATTCCAACGTCTTTCAATTTTGAGATGTCATTGACATATAGTAGAATTGTTATTTCTAGCAGCAGACACAGTTGCAGGAAAAAAATAAGAGTTTGGAAATGAAATAAACAGAAAAATATTCTTTGCTAAACAACTTAATATTTGTAATCTTAGTCTTTACTATTTTTTGTTTATCTCTCTCTTTTTTAATATGAATTTTCTCATTTGTTCTTAAACTTCATTATTGATACAAATGCAGAAACAAAGGATTTATGTTGATAAGGGTACATTAGTTGCACCCTTGCTGTTTTATAAGATGTGTATGCTTATCTGTATTTGTATGTGTGTGTGTTCATGTGAAGATGGGGGAGGGGCAGATAAGACAAAACAAATCAAACCATTGTCTCAAGTATTTTTCAATACAGTGGGGATTTACATGTATAATTCATTATCTCAATACAATAATAGGTCATAAGAGTAAAGCCATTTAGCACACATACATTAACAATTGGGGTAACTAGTTGTTTTATTTTTATCTGTCATTCTGCAGCCTCATCAATAGAACCAGTAGCTGACAATGATGTTAATGGTATTAGATTTTATAAGGTTATATTATTCCTATACTTTTGCTATGATGAATTGTGTGCAAATTTGCTTTTAACACAATTTCCAAATGTCTTTTCGCCTTTGAAAGAAGCCTCTAAATCAAAGGAAAGGTTGATATCACTGATACTCCATATCAACAGATATGTACATGTCAATGCTTACAGTTCTGCATAATAATTATAGCCCATCCTGTAAACAAATATCCAGAATATTTAGTTCTTCAATAATAAGCTTCACTTCGAGGACACCCATTTTAGAATGCTAGATCACCCTATATTACCAAAGTCAAATAATTAAATTCTAAACCAAAGTGTAAATTATAATGGTCTGTTAACATTATGTACTGTGTGAAATTACTGTAATATTTACATGTTAAAATTTGAACAAAATTTAAGAAATTTTTCAGATTGTCTGTCATTAGGCAAACTAAATAAAATAAACTTGTAATAATACTGAATAGGCTTAACTTTTGTGTTACTATTAAATTCTATTACAAAGCAATTCAAAGTATTATTGAAGACCTCAATTGTACATCTAGTTAACTCTTCATTATTCAGTGTGTTGAGTTTAGAATTACCGGTACTCAAATTCTTTTAAGTGTGTATATCAAGATTTAACCCATGCTGTTTTAATAATTCCAAATTTGGTGTTTTTCTGAAGGAAAAACAGTGATGTTTCCTGGGGTTTTAAATGAAGGTTTTATTCAGTACCCGGTACTTTCTTTTGAAACTGTAATGAGGAAAAATACAATTAATTATTAGTTGTCCCTTTTGATGAACTCAGCCATCAAGGAATTTCCAATAAACAGTAAAAATTGCTGAAAACTGGTTTTGTGAAATTCTTTTGATGATTTACATTCCTTAAAAAAAAATTACTCTACATCATCAGGCTGCTAAGAAGTTGTCAACGCCATATTGTGTGAGTTTATCAACTAAAAATCTCTAGTTCTAAAAGGGCAACAAAGCTCATTTTGATTCACATTATAGATGTTTGAATTTGGGTCAACATTTTTGTAAAATTATACACTCAGTAACAGACTTAGAGAAGCTCTATTTCTCTCAATCCTTTTTACACATTTCTATCTCTCAAATTTAATTTTTTAATCTTGAAATTCTAACACTTACAAAAATTAAACTTCTAGACATTCACTCTCTTTGAACACTTCAAACTATGTATAGATCACTGACAAAAATAAATGGCAGATAAAAGTTAGAACTTTTTGCTAATTTGCATAATTTTATTTTTCAGAAGTAATTCTGGTTTCAAACTAAAGAACAGATTGAAGAGTAAATAAACACACCATTCAAAATGTACAATGCATTATTTACAAATTTAAAAGCATATCATTTGGGAAAGCTGGGATGGCTTCGCCGGTTGAGTGCTCATCTTGCAGCCCCCAGGTCAGAGGATGAAATCCCAGCCCCAGTTTGTGTGGACCCACATGCTGAACTGGGGTTTGCCTTCAGTTCAGTTTTTTTCCAGGGTGAGCTTCCCATGTGGGAGGTCTCTGACCAGGTTCATGTCCTGTGCAACCCTGTGCCCACCTGTGGAATGAAACTATATAGAAAACTAATCACATACAACTATGGAGACTACTCTGAGCCCTCCTTCTCTGTCTTTATCAGTCTCTCTTTCTCTGTCAAAAATAACAACAAAAACAAAATAAACAAACAAAAAAAAACAATAAAAAAGAAATCTTTAAAAAAAGCATATTATTTAAAGATTTGTTTGCATCAGTCATGACAATAAATCATGCATATTGAAGGTATACTTTCTAATTCTGTTACTAAATAAAATGTAAGAATAAAGGACACATTAAGTATGTCCTATTAAAAAAAAATATTTTTTATATATTTTGGAAAATAGTATTAGAACAATTCATTCTGCATTCCTTGTCATTTGCTTTGTGTCAGTAGTGTACAATTTACATAATTGTGAAGTTGTCTGTAAAGTATTAGTTTGTGTTATGTTTTTATAGTTTGTATGTATTTATGCTATTATATATTATTCATGAATTAAGAAATCTATTTCAAAAACAATAACTGATGTACAACTGATGAAATTTATTGATATTGTTGTCATTATTAGAAAAACCCAGGTGCTTAGACATAATTTACCACTTCATTTTTATATACTGTAGGAAGTGATGCAAAACTTTAAAAAATTATATTAGATTAAAGTGGACTTGGGGGGCCGGGATGGCTCAGTGGGTTGGGCGCTCACTTTGCAGCGCCGGGGACCGAGGATCGGGTCCCGGCCCCGGCCCGTGCAGAACCATGTGCTGAACTGGGAGCTCCCCTAGTTCGGTTCTCTCTCTGTCTCTGTGTCTCTCTCTCTCTCTCTCCTCTGTCAAAATAAATAAATAAATAAATAAAATATATATATTAAAGTGGACTTGACACTAGTAATTGCAATTTTATGTATTTTCTTAATAGATTGTCATGTCTTTCTATGAAATTGAGATTATTTTTATTATTGTCATGTCAGAAATACTTATTTGATATTATAGATAAAAATATATGTTTAATGATTGTCATAGAATCAGGCTTTTCAAACTAATGTATGAGTTTAGACAGTTAAGTTCACAAAGTTGTCATCATGCACTTATGTTGGCAGCACCGTAGAAGCAACTCAATAAGGTTTTATGACCTTGGTGTATCAGTGTCTCACAGCTGTGTTCCTGTCAACTTGTGGCAGTGTCTTGCTGAGTGGTGTTCATTATTGTTGTTGCATGTTTTTGTGTTATTGCAAGAATGACAGTTTGAATTAGAACAATGAACAAACATTAAATTTCTTGTGAAATTTGGCAGAGTAGAAAATTGGTGATGTGTTAGTCCAAGTTGATGGGAATAATGCCATGAAGAAAATGACAGTGTACAAATAGATTATACAGTTTTCTGAGCACACAGAAAGTGTCACTGATGAAGCAAGATCAGGGAGACCAGTAATGAGCAGAACTAATGAAAACATTGCAAAAATCCATCAAATTGTGCATCAAAATGGCTGGTTGATGGTGAAAAGTATCGAAGACCAAGTAAACATCAATAAAGGAACAGGAAAATCTTAACTGAACATCTTGACATGTGAAAGGTGTGTGCAAAAATGGTCCCAAAGTAGCTCACCGATGAACAACAGTCAAGAAGAGTCAAAGTTTTCCAAGACCTTTTGGAGAGGCAGAATAATGGACCATGTTAACACTGGTGATGAAACCCGGGTGTACCTATATGACCCCGAAACAAAGCGTCCAAGTGCACAATGGAAGTCAGCCAATTCTTTAAAACCAAAACATTTCTGTCAGTTTAAATCTAGAGTCAAAACAATGTTGTCAATATTTTCTAATATCAGAGGGATTGTTTATTATAAATTTGTATCAACTGGACAGTCAACAAAGTTGACTATTCAGAAGTGCTAAAAGATTGTGAGAAAAAGTTAAAAGAGAACAACCTGAACTTTTTATCAAAAAATTATGACTCTTGCATTATGACAATTCACCAGCTCATACAGCACTGTCTGTGAGGGAGTTTTTAGCCAGTAAACAAATAACTATATTGGAACACCTTCCCCATTTACCAGTTCTGGTCTACCATGAGTTTTTTTCTTTACCCAAAGATAAAGAATATATTGAAAGAAAGGCATTTTAAGGACATTCAGGACATCAATGTTAATACAATGATGATTCTGATGACCATTCCAGAAAAAAAGTTCCAAAATTGCTTTGAAGGGTGGACTAGGTGCTGGCATCAGTGCATAGCTTCCCAAAGGGTGACTGTCATGATATTCAACAATGAGGTATGTAACACTTTTTCTAAAATGAGTTTGTGAACTTAATTTTCAGATGTTCTGTGTATAGGTCTTGTTTTCTTCTTCTTTCAACTACCCTATATCTTTCCATTGGAGTATTTAATCTATTTATATTTACTGTTATTATCGATAGGTGAATAGTGATTGGCATGTTATAATTCATATGTTTGATATTTTGTTTGTCAGTTATTTTTTCTTCTTCTTAAGGAACTATCACATTTTTTGTACTACTGGCTTGGTAGTAATAATTATTTTTAGCTTTTTTTCTTTGGGCAGCTCTTTATCTCTCCTCAATTTTAAGCGATAGCCTTGCTTGGTAGAGTAGTCTTGGTTATAGACTGAATATTTCTTGCCATTTTCTTCTGACCTGCAAAGTTTCTGTTGAGAAATCAGCTGATAGTCTTATAGAAGCTCCTTTGTAAGTAATTAGTTGCCTTTCTTTTGTTGCTTTTAAAATTCTCTCTTTGTCTTTCACTGTTGACATTTTAATTATGTGTCTTGGTGTGGACCTGTTTGGGTTCATCTTGTTTGGGACCATCTGCACTTTCTAGACTTCAGTGTCTATTTTCTTCACCAGGCTACAGAAGTTTTCAGTTATTATTTCTTCAAATAAATTCTCAGTCCCTTAGTCTCTTTCATTTTCTTCTGGTATTCATATGATGAGAACGTATTATACTTGATGTTGTCTCAAAGTTCCCTTAAAATGTCTTTGTATTTTTTTTTTCATTCTTTATTCTTATTGTTGTTCTAATTGGGTGTTTTCTGCTACCTTGTCTTCTAAGTCACTGATTTGATCCTCTGTTTTATTTCATCTGCTAGCATTACCTTGTAGCCCTCTAGTAAATTCTTCATTTCAGTTGTTGTATTTTTTTATTTTTTATTGGTTCATTTTTATGGTTTCTATTTTTTTCTGTATGCTTACTATTGCTTTGTTATATTTCTCACTATATTTCTTAATTTTCTTATAACCAGTGTTTTATATTCTGTCTCTGCTAGGTTGTTTGTTATCATTTTATTTACTTCTTTTTCTGGAGTTTTCTTCTATTATTTTCTTTGGGAAATTTTTTGTTGTTGTTGCTTGTTCATTTTTTTGCGTTGGTTTCTCATTCTGGCTATCTCCCTATGTTTGTTTCTATGCATTAGATAGACCTCTTATTTCTCATAGTTATTGCCAGGTGGCCTTGTGTACTAGATTTTTTGTGTAGTCCAGTGGTGCAACCTCCCTGATAACTTGTGTGTGTGTCCCTTATGTTTGTTATGTGTATTCTCATGTTGTAGTTGAACCTTAATTGCTTTTGGTACATCTGTGCTTCAGATTGGCTCTCAAGCTGACTGGATATGGGGATTGGCTGGCTATACCCACAGCAAATGAGCTGCTGCATGGGCACTGACCCCTTAGATTGGGGGGGGGTGTTCCCTGATTGGTTTCTTGTACTTATTGAGACACGTGTAGGGCTAATCAGGTAGTGCTCTGGTGTGGCCTGGTGTGTTGTTTCTTGTGCCTTTTAGAAGGGGCTTTCTTGCAGGCATATTTCAGCATTGGCTGTGAGGGACCTGGGACTAACTTGTAGGATCTATGAAGTTATACTTGGTTGGTTGCTGCCTGTGTTGGACCTGGAGGCATGTAGGGGTGGCCTTGCTGTGAGCCTAGGTATATCAGGCCTTAATCAGCTTAGCCAAAGGTCCAGAACCTCCTTAGGCCTGTGGCTATCTGCTAGCTACCTGTAAGCCTGAGCTGCTGAAAGAGTCAGGCTGGGTGTTCAAGCCAAGTTAGTTGACCTGTGTTGACAGTTCTCCCAGTGATGCGGCCCAATTTGGGTGAGCCAACGTTTCAGAGTCATGGGTGTGTCTGGTAGCTTTTACAGAATTAATGCATATTCAGTTCTCGTGCCACTGCTGAGCCTATGGCCACCCTGAAAAATACACTGAGAACACTGAAGCCATTCATCGTTCACCTCTGTCTTGCAGAATCCCAGGAACTACCCAATCAAGGCTGCAGGTAGTGGTGGCTGACTGTAATCCACCAAAATTTACCTACTCTGTTGCAGGCTGGTACTGTACAAGCCCCTTGAAGCTTATGAGGCAGGGCTAGCTGCCCAGGAGCTGCCAGTACCTCAAGTGATGCTACACTAGCTGTGTGGGGTAGGTCCAAGAGAGTTACCAAGGTGGTACACATATAAGCAAATTTTACCAGACCAATGCCATCTTAGATTTCTCCTTATGGAGTTCAACACAGGTAAAATGGCACCCTCCTACAGGTTACATGTGAGGTGAGCTTTACACAGTAATAATGGCAGCTATCTTTCTAGCCCTCACCCTGAAGCCACACAACTCAGTGTTGTCCTGTATGTCTCTGGAACCTCTTGGTTTGCCGTCTGTCTGCCAGAACCCAGGGTCAGTATTTACAAATGAGTGAGTCTGAGAGAAGGCTCCTTAAGAGGGTGCCTGGGTTTCCAGCTTCCTTCTATCTTATGAGAATGGGCAGAAGTCTAGCTGGTTTCTACAGCCAGTTGTTGAGGGTATTCTTTTTATCAGCACAAGACCACTGAGCTAGGTAGACTTATCTTGGGTTGGGACCCCTTACTCTTTGGCAGACCTCTGCTGCCAAGATTTCCCTCCTAGTTCATAAGCACTATCTGTTGTTTTGGAGTCAGCCTGTTTTGTGTCTGCCTCTCCTACCAATCTCTATTTGGCCTCTTCTTTATAACCTTAGTTATAGAGGTTCTGTTAACCTAGTCTTCTGGTATTTCTCAAGGTTGATTGTTCTATAACTTAGTTGTAATTTTTTTTTTTAAGATTTATTTTATTGTTTTTGACTGAGACAGAGGGAGACAGAGAGAATGGGGAAGGCCCAGAGTAGTCTCCATAGATGTACATCATTAGTTTTCAACATGATTTAGTTCCACAGAGGTGAGTGGGGCCCACACAAGGCAGGAACAGGGCTGGAGTCTCTCATATGGGAAGCATGCCCCCTTGAGCCAGGGGCCCAACCCCAGGGTGGAGAACCAAACTAGGGGCTTCCCCTTTGGGAAGCACACCTCAGTTCAGCATATAGGTTCAAATGGGAAGAGGCCAGGATTCGATCCTCAGTCCCCGGGGCTGCAAAGCAAGCACTTAACCATCTGAGCCATCCTGGCTTCCTCTGTAATTTTAATGTGATCATGGGAAACAACAAACATAGTGTTTATCTATTTCACCACCTTGGAACTTTACCCAAAATGATTTTTTTATAAAGAAAGTTTGATAATCCCCAGCTTAAAAATTATTCAATAGGTTCTCAATTCTTTTTTAGATAAATACCAATATTTTAAAAGACTATAAATCCTGTATAATTGATTTTATATTACAACACTTTTCCCATTGAAAGGTATTTCCCACCTACTCTGGCCTCATTTAGTTTCTGAAACATAGCAAGTTCATATTCTCACCATAGTGCTACTATTCTTTTACACTGGTATTATTATTATTATTTTTTACCTAATACTACCCTGTACTGATTATGTTAAAAATTTGATTTTATCATTTTTTTAAAATGTTCCAATAGACATTATTTTTATATAATTATTTCCACATTTCTAGAATTTCTTAGATTCAAATTATAAATAAATATTATAAGATGCTTTATTTCTACATTTTTATTACTTTTAATAAGGACTCCTAAATTTACATGCTTACCTGTAGTATACATTGCTATGAAATTCATTCATTCATTTAATATATCATGCAAGGATGTATATTTATATTGTATGCCCATTATGTACTTTATAAAAAATGGGAGCTATTATTACAAATTAAAAAAGATTTGCTGTTACACAAAGCCAAAATGATTATTAGAGTATACAATAACCTTCTTCTATTCTTTGTAAGTCAAAATATTTAAATAGTTGACAAACATGTATATTTATACTTTTCACTTCGTTGTTACTTTTAACTTTGATTTGTGGGTTTGTTTGTTCATTTGTTTGTTTTTTATTATATAAACAAAGTGAGGACTAAAAATCAACTATTGTGTTTATCATTGTGGAGATTTTTCAAGTCATCAATAACTGGTTTGGTCACAACTTTGGCAATAAAACCTGGTGGAAATTACTTTCCAAAATTTAGAAAGAATAAAAGAAGAGGGATTGTTAAAAAATAGAAGTTTCTATAGAAAGGTCTTTTGCTCTATAGAGGAACAAAGAACTAGAATAGAATAAAATAGAATAGAATGGAATGAGTAGAGTCATTCTTCTCTTCCTCTCTATCTCTGTCTGTACCTCTATCATCTCTAGCTCTCTCTTGCAAATATATATATATTTTTTTAAAGAATTATTTTATTGGTTTTTGACAGAGAGAAACAGAGACAGAGAGAGACAGAGAGAAGGGGGAGGTCCCAGAGTAGTCTCCATAGTTGACAACATTAGTTTTCCACATAGTTTTACTCCACAGGTGGGCATAGGGCTGCACAGGGCAGGAACTGGGCCAGGAGTCTCCCACAAAGGCCCGGCAAGAACTGAACTGGGGGCACACCCCAGTTCAGCATGTGGGCCCGCATGGGCTGGGGCTGGGATTCGATCCTCAGTCCCTGGAACTTCAAAGCGAGCGCTTAACCCACTGAGCCCTCCCAGCTTTCCCGCAAATATTTTTTCAAACACACATATAAAGAGGGTTGTTGGGAGCTGGTTGTGAACTTGAATGAGAAGGTTTCAGGGGGCCTCGATGGCAAAACTTTGGTTCCCTGGGCCTAATGAGAGGGACCAGCCCAGGGCCTTGATGGCAAAGCCTCAGTCCCCCCTTTTATCTTGGGGGTTGGGGGAGAGTAATTGGGTGATTAGATATAGAAAAGTGTGTATATATAGCTTCGCATGATGGCCCATGATCTACATGTCAAAGCCTTTACTGAAAGGAGCTGTTACCTCCTGTAAAGGTCTGTTCACACTGTGCTTTGCTATGCTAATGCCTGATCTTTGCCTGTTCATTGTAATGATAAACTTTTGTTATATAAGACAAACAATAAAGCTATTCTGGGCTGCTTCTACTGAGGACAGTCAGCTGACAATTTGGTCCATCTCAATTCCCACCATTAAAACTCAGGGACTTCGTTCATCCAGACTTGTTCCTGGCAAAAGTGGTGCCCGAACAAGGATCTGAGTACTTGAGAATTCAACAAAGGTAAGGTGAAGAACTCCTCTAGAAAGGTGCATGCACAGAAAATAATGGGAGAGAGGTGCATATAAAAAATAATAAAAATAAGAGAGAATAAAAGATACCGGTAAAAAAGAAATAGAAATAGAAAGAAAGAAATAGAAAGAAAAAAAAAAGAAATAGAAAAAAATAGAAAGAAAGAAATAGAAAGAAATTGAAAGAAATAAAAAGAAAGAAATAGAAAAACATAGAAAGAAGAAATAGAAAGAAAAAAATAGAAAGAAATGAAAGAAAGAATGAAAGAAAGAAAAGGAAAGAAAGAAAGAAATGGAAAGAAAAGGATAAATAAATAAATAAATAAATATAAAAAAAATTTAAAAAGAAATACTGGGTGGAAATGTTATAACCTCTAGTATGTATGAGTGCAAATGTGAGAGTGTGTGGCAGCCTGACTCGGTCCTCCAGTTGGGTTCAAATCTGTGGTCCCACGGCCAAAAGCTACGGGATCCGAGTGGGCCCTAACCTGCGGTTTTGTGGAGATGTCATACAGCATAACGGTGATTTACCCTCCATCTGGAGAGTGACCTGGCCCGGGCTCTATATGGGTACATCTTAGCTAAGATGCGCCTAAGCTCCCGTGAGGGACGTGGTCAGGTGGGCACTGTCTGGGTCTTGATCAGAGGCCTCCCCTCCTTTGTCTGTCTTGCAACTCTGACATTCGCTAGGCACATACTGGGAGGGTTATAAAAATTATAAAAACATGGGAAAAATTGAATCATCCCAATGGCTATTTGTTGAGCTTATCCGCTCTATGTTACATCACGGAATTAAGACTTCAGAAGATCAGATTTAAAATTTTTTTAAATTTGTAAAACAAGTATGTCCTTGGTTTCCTGAGGAAGGGACTCTTAATATAAAAAGTTGGAAAAAAATAGGTGTCAAATTACGAGATTGGTACACCACTTATGGGCCTGAAAATTTCCCTGTAAAGACATTTTCTTTATGGGGTCTTATCTGGGACTCCCTCAATACTAAAACTCTTAGAAAAAACAAAGGAAAAAGATAGAGATTCAGAATGGGATACTAAAGAGCTTTCCCCAGAAGAACAGAAAGAGCTAAACAATACCGATACCTGTTATCTTTCTGAGGATAAACTTCCCATTGTAGTCTTTGAAACCTCCTTTAGCAGCTATTTTTCCTCCTGCATCTTACTGTTCCCCCTCGGCTATTACACTTTCCTCTGCCATTTTCCATGGAGCTTTTCCACTACCGTGGGCTGTTATTCAGGTTTTCTTATGGCTACTGCACAAACAGGAAAAAATGCCACACAAGTTATCGGTCACATGCTCACTTGCTTTGCCATTCTTGGCATTCCTTCCTACCGTATGTAAGTAAAACCTTTGCAGAATTTTGTCAAACATATCAAATTTCTCACTCTACAGGCATCCCTTACAATCCACAGGGACAAGGAATCATTGAGTGTGCTAATTGCACTCTGAAAGCCCAAATTTCTAAAATAAAGAAGGGAGAGTATGGTCCCATGCCAGCTACTCCTAATAACATTCTTGACCTTGCTTTATTCACTTTAAATTTTTTAAATTCGGATACAGGATAGTTCATAGCGGAGAGACATTGGCGATCTCCAGAAGGCAATCATGCAAAAATAACTTGCAAAGGCCCTGATCCAATACTAATTTGGGATAGAGGCTATGTTTGTGTTTTTCCTAGGAATCAACAAAATCCTAGGTAAATTCCTGAGCGGTTTGTGAGACATGGATCCAGGCGACCCGCCCCAATTTACCGCTCTTTGTCAGTCAGTGTCCCTCTAATACAATTTCTAATGGGGCTTCTTCTCTACAGTGAGCTATAATGCAGGCCAATGAAAGAAGAAACGATTTGGGAAATTTTAGAAAAGATCTTTTTCCTGTGTTAGAACAGAATGATTCTCAAAATCACAGCCCCCTCAGGGTGGGGTGGAAGGTCTTTGCAGGCTTTAGCAATGGAAGTTTCTTCAGGGAGGCACCTGGGGCTATTTCTTTGTCTTCATGTTGAGTTTTTCTCCTCCCATCATCACACCCTTTAGCCCTAACAGTGGGGATCCACCCCCTCTCTAATAGAGAATAAATGCAGTTTTCTTAACTCTCATTAGGGACCTACGCTTTAACAATTATGTGCTTTTTAGAAATAAAAACATCAGGGGTGTTTGGGGTACAGGTGCCTTTACCTCCCAGGACAATTCATAGAAACCAATTTGTATCTTGGGACTTTAAAGACAGGGGATTGAAAATTCAAAACAAACTTTGATAGGGAAATTTTTCCTCCCTGCAGCTGGTTCCTCTTTTAGTTCTACAGTGCCCTCCCAAAACTAAGCAAAGTTTTCCAGCAAAAGGTGGGGCTCGGTCTTTTGGGATCATCCTGCTGGGTCTGCTGGCGTAATCTGTGTTCTCCCTGATCTCGGTGTGCTGGTTGGGTTTCCTCAGTACCGGGAAACCCAACCTGCTGTCCCTTGCCACCAGTGTGGAATGAAGGCAGGTCGCGAGAAGATAAGAAGACCCGAGAAGGGTAGGCGCGCCCTGCTGATTTTAGTGGACCCTAAATCGGTGTCTTTCTTGGACAACCACGGCCCAGATCCAACCTCATCAGGACCGCGAATGAGATCATAGAGGCACCAGAGCCCTGGGTGATCCTTGAGGTTGAAGGAAAGCCTGTTGACTTCCTTCTGGACACAGAAAACTCATTCCCTGTCCTGCTTTCTAATCCTGGGTCACCTTCTAATTGTGTAACTATACAGGGGGTCACCGGTAAACCTATCACCAAATTCTTATGTCAAAATTAGACACTGTTGTCTTAATGGCCCGGGGACAAACTTACAATTATCTGCCTCTATTAGAAACAGATTAATCCCAAAATACAGCTTAAAAAAAAGGGGGGGGACTTTTACTCTGAAGAATAGGCTCTTCCCCGCTTTTGGTTTTGGGTTCTCTGAAACTGCAGGGAAATCTCATCTTTGCAATTGTTGACACTTCTGTTTATGTATATGATCTAATATCTATATAGGCTTTGTATATGGGATGGTATCTTTGCCCCTAGAGAATATTGTCAGATAAGGTGTTTAATTGGCTTTAAGAAATCAATGGCTTAAATAAATATTAACCCAAGCTCTTTTCAGGATCATATGATCTTTAAAGATGTTTACTAAAATTAGTTTGAGTTTTTCCTTTCTGTTTTTACCAATGTGTAGAAGATAGTTATTTATAAACATCTTCCAAAATGTTATATATGAGATTAGCAGCAAAACTTATGATTCAAAAAGTTACAAAATGTGTTTATAAATTTATCAATGGAAATGCTAACTTTTGCTGTTCAGTTGTTAGTGAAAACTAAGATTCAGAGGGTTATAGGTGCTACTGGATAAGGAGATATTTGCACATAATTAAATATGTATGTTGCAAAAAAAGTGGGGAGACTAGAGAGTTGTGGAAGGTTTGTAGAAAAAGTTTCTTGTGTGGTGGGGATAGACAGGATTGGAGTGCTGGATGGGCAGGTGTTTTTGGACTGCTGGTCGGTTGCTGGAATTGGGGGATTTTTATGCCTGGGGGAAGATGGTCTATACCTTGTTGAGATGATTTTCTATGTTCTGTGTTGGGCTTGATGTTTTTCCTCACCTGGCAGGCAACTATTCTAACCTATTGTTAGTTACATTCCTAATAAGAAGTTTCAAATCTTAAGGAAGGCCAGGAAATTTATTTCAATGTCTTTAGTAACTAAAAGCAGGGATAACTAGAAAAGAGAAAAGAGACCAGAGACAAGATCAGAAAAAGGCCACACTTTTGGTCACAGTAATAGATGGGCCAGAACCTGTCACCTCAGGGCCACCCCAGCAACCTCAGAAGAGGAACACAAAGGAGCTTGCTATGGGTGCAAAAGCCCTGACCTCTGGAATAAGGAGGGCCCTGCTCATCTAAAGCAGCCATGACCTTGTGTAAAACAAAGAGACAGTAAAAAAGGGATTTTCCCCTGTTCTAAAGGGAATAGGGACCAACTCATCCACAAGTGTCTATGGTTGACTGGCAGTCTGAGGTGCCCAGCAGCTCCCCAAGAGACTGCCACAGTAATGAAGGGGAAACATATGGGTGACTCTTGATGTGGCAGATAAGCCTCTTAATTTTATGACTAATAATAGTTATTGACTCTGTCTCAGCTGCTCACTCTGGACCTATTTTCTAAAACCGGCTTAACTGTAAAGATAATAGAGCCCCTAGACTTGGGCTGATATTCAGCCTGTTTCTTACCAATAGCTTATACTTTAGGAAATTTATAAATTAAGACAGCTCGTAAAACAAAACTGTAAAGTAGCAGGCATCACTCTGTAAATGCGCCACACCAGGGTAAAAGAAGGCAGCCATGGATTGGGGACCTGAAATATGGAAGATGACCACCCACCGGCAGAACCCTTATGACCCACCCTGCAGAGACAGGACGACTGCCCTGCTCTGGTCACTCCAGGGCTGACTGGTCAACGCACGGCTGAAGCCTGAGGACACCACTTCATTGGTCCCTGGATGGTTTGCAATCTGTTTTGTATTCTGGAATTGTGATTTTTATTGTAGTAATGAATTTTATATATTTGTTCCCAGTCTGCGTCCAAGTCAAAATGCAAAGCACCGGGGGAGTCTGGATGGAACTCTACTTCCTCAAATTAAATAAATAAGGAAGAGGGAGATGTTGGGAGCCGGTCATGAACCTGAACAAAAAGGTTTTGGGGGGCCTCAATGGCAAAGCCTCAGTTCCCTGGGCCTAATGGGAGGGACCGGCCTGGGGCCTTGATGGCAAGCCTTAGTCCCCCTTTTCATCTTCCTTGGGGTAGGGGAGGTAATTGGGTGATTAGATATAGAAAAAGGTGTATATCAGCTTTGCATGAAGGCCTGTGGCAGATGCCAATAGATTAATGGCCCATGATCTACATGTCAAAGGTTTTACTGGAAGGAGCTGTTACCTCCTGTAAAGAACAGTTCACACTGTGCTTTGTTTTGCTAATGTATGACCTTTGCCTGTTCATTGTAATGGTAAACTTTTGCTGTATAAGACAAACAATAAAGCTATTTGGGGCTGCTCCTAATGAGGACAGCCTGCCAACAATTTGGTCAGTCTCAATTCCCACCATTCGAACTCAGAGACTTCATTCATCCAGGCTGGTTCCTGGGTAGAGGGTGTCCCCCCAAAAATGTATAGACACTTAACAGTTGATAACACATCATTTTCTTGCCTTCTTTAGTTTTACCAATTTGAAATAATGGGTAAAGTCTGATAAATGCCAATACCATCCTCACCAGAACTCATGCTACCAGCCTTCTTTTATGGAGATCTATACAAAGATAAAGTTAATAGTACAAAACCAGCCAAAGCTGATAAATTGGAGGCAGCCAATGAATGCAGAAATATCAAACAAAATGATTCTTGATGTTTGCAATTTTATTGCTTCACATTGCCAGCAGTGCCTGGACCATAATAGTCATTAGTTTGAAAACAATCTTTGACAAAAATTAATTATGTATTTTTGTAGATTCTTTTAAACTTGTAAAATAAACTGTGTTAATAAATACTGCCTCTATAATCAAAGTGCATTTATCATTTTTGTGATACCCTGGACACATACGTGTATATATATACACACACACATATCTAATATAAAACACGTATTTTATTATTATATTGTCTTTTTAATATGACTTACTATAAGAAATAAGCTTGATATATATACTAAGTTAGCTAGTTGTATGCAGTTGGACATTTTTGAGTTTTAACTTGCCTTTGTCTTGTTGCAGTAAGATAATTAGATAAGGTGGAAGAAGATATATAGAGGGGATGCAGACATTAATTTTGAGCCACTGTTTTACTGTAGTTCTGAGGTCTGTGGGTTCACATAATTTCTGTGGGTACATTTCTTTTCTAACTGCACTGGAATCCACACAGCCAACTTATCATACAATATAAAAATAGAAATGTTACACAACTAGAGAAACAAAACTAGTAGAATATATATGATTAAGAGATTTATTGCAAGGAATAGTCCTGTGCAATTGTAAGGCTTGTCTTAAGTAAATCCAATCTCCATAGGCCAGACCATCAGGATGGGAAGGCTGAAACTCAGGCATGGACTGAAGTTGCAATCCACAGGTACAATTTCTTTCTCATCAGAGAAGCCTCAAGTCTGCTTTTAAGATCATCCAACTAATTCAATAAGGCTCACCCTATCTATTTAGGATATAGTCCCTATTTAAAGTTTACTGATTATGGATTTTAGTCCCATATGCAAAAATTTCCACAGCAATACTATAGATTAATTTTTGATCTATTAGCCAAGTTCACGTGTCAAGAGATCATGACAATAGGTCAGATTATTTTTAACTGATTCAGACAATATTTTCCCTATAAGAAAAATTTTTGGGGAACTCACATTAATATCAGAAGGTTACTTCAACTATTAAGAAAGTATCAGTACTTGTTTTAAAATCACGATGATGCTTTCAGAAAGAAAAGTGACCATTCAGGGATTAAGCCAGAGATACTCCTTTAAACCATACTGAAGTCTCACTACCAGGGTTCCTTTATTTTTTTCTTATATTTATTGATAGTACAGTTTCTCTTTCCTTTTCTCTTGTTCTCATTTCTTCCACCATCCTCTTTTTTTATTTCCTTTTTCTTCTCCTTTTCCACTTCCACCTTCTCTTTTTTCAAGTTAGTGAGTAGAACATGGACTTTCTGCTATGATGTGTCCTTTTGTACCTGGTAAAATAAATTAGAAAATAAATACTTAATAAATATTCTTACAAAGTGTACTTCTTTGATGATAACTTGAATTATACCTGGGATTCTTAATGATCACTTAGGAAATGGCCTAATCTTATTATTACCCTATTTATTAAAGTGAATTCTCCTGCAAATGGCTAAATAAATCCAATCCAATTTTTTATTCTCCAAAGTCTGGGTATATATTTATACCTTGAAAAAAGTTATTAAGTATATAAGCATTTTATTAAGTAATTATTAATATTTATCTTAGTATATTTTCTTGCAAAGCATTTTTACAAACTGAGAAAATGTATACAAAGTAACATTAGCAAGAAACATTAAGATATACATTATAAAGTAGATCTTTCTACTTACTCAACCAGCATTATAGGAACAATGAGTGATAATATTATTTTAAAAACTGTGGTACTTTGTCAAGAGCTATACATTCATCATCTTATGGAATCTTCACAACTCATTTTATCAATAAGTGATTTTATGTAAAATAGTAAAAGTTCAACTCATTTATAGCAATAAAAAATCTTAATTGGGCAATAATGAGTCCAGTAATCTTTCAGAAATTAAAATTCATATTTTATTATTTATTCCATTTGTATAGAAAGACACTGAGACATAAAGTTTAAAAAATCTTCCTCAAACTGATATATTTAAAATATGTTCAAATTATAATATCTTCTAAATATATTAAACAGCTAACTCAATACTTCCACATTACCCAGAACTAATTTCAACTCATGGCAGGATATATTTAATTGACTTTTGTTCCATAAATTATGGTTTTAGAACCAAGATGACAGACACTGCTGCAACTTCATCCTGGTAACTTAGTCCTGATATCTGGACTTTTGTATTCTGGATTCCATTTGAGCTACACCTTTTATACTTTAACTATTTTCATCATACTGAGATATATATATATATATATATATATATATATATATATATATATATATATATATATATTTTGTACTTGATATCAATTAAGGCTCAATTTCCCAGTTAAATAAATGTGTACATGAATAAAATTTATATTATTTGAAATAGCTTACTAAATATGAGTTGTGTCAGATTTATAGCAACATATAAAAACATGCTTTTGAACAAGGAAACAGTAAGTGAGAATTAATGTTACCGGTATTGACATTTCTTTCCATATTACAAATAATGTGTTTGTCCTTTCTTTTCTAGTTTTAATATATATTAGTGCTCTTTATAAATGGTGAAATGTTGCTTGTTGGTATTAGGTGGTAAAAAAGATCGTTAGAACTGGTATTTTAAATAAAAAATCTTATTAATTTCAAATGTATCAAGTGATTCAAATTTTTATAGCTAGAAAAAAAAGTATTATAAAGCTGTTGAAAATTAAGATAATACAAAATTTTATCTTTTATAATACCAAAATTGTTATACCTTGAAACATATGAGAAACACTATTGAGTTGTAACTGAGTAAAGATCTTAGCAAGAAATCAGAACTTATCACTAGATAGATCCAATGGAATCAAACAAAATACTCCACAGCTGAACTGGGCTTTGATATTTGAAATGGGAGAAGATATAATGACTAAAAGATGGACCTATGGATGATATAAACACAATTATGTTAGTAATAAGGAATTTCAGATAAAATAATGAAAATTCCCACAGATGCTTATAACACAGCATAAAGGCATCTTGAAAGGGGAAGTCGAATTTCAGAAACTGGACGTCCTATAAAAGGAGATTTAGATCCCATTTAACAATATGGATACAAATATAAACTATAGTACCTTGGAAAATAACTCATAAGAGGAAAATGTAGTAGTTCAAGTTGAGGATAGCAATTCACCAGAAAAACACTGAAATAGAAAAGTTAATAAAAATCTGAATTCATAGGGATATTTTATTCTACTAGTTGTAATATCAGAAGTGATCTACAAGACTGGACCAGCAGCAAAACAATTTGTGGAGCTGCAGGTTGTGTGTTGTGTGGCAGGAGCTAGAAATCTTGAATCTATAGGAGAGGGTGAAAGCATCCCAACTATGATGAAAGTAATAAATTAAAAGTTGGGTCTAGATAGAGCTTAATCTGATACATCTTCTAGAGACAGATGGTAAAAGTATATAATTAAAAAGATTAGACAAGATTGCTACTTCTTCAGTTATATGATTCATGATTGATTATTCAAATTGTTAACAACTGTTGATCTTTGAGATAACATCTAAAAAAAGGATAAAGACATAAAATTTCAATATATTTTTCCATGAAATAGACTTTTATGTAAGTCATTATGTATGGCAGAAGTAATGCAATAATGTCATAAGGCTTGCTTTGTCTCACACAAGATGGACAGCAATTTGAACATTTCACCTAAAATGTCATATAGTGTGCTTGAGTGTGACATTGTTATGTTACAGAATTATATGCTTATAATTTCATAATAAAAGACTTCGTATAAATCACCAGCTCATAAAAAAGGGGTGTTACTTCTGCCAGAGTGTTACTTCTGCTAAACCCTGTACATACACACATATACACATACACACTCACACACACTGGCGGTGCCAAAAAATTTACACATATTTTGAGAGATGTTATCTATATATTACTTTTCAAAGCTGAATTGAATTATGGTAGCAATGTTCAGTATGATGTTAGCTCAAAATATGGTATTAATCAAACAAATGTTAGCATCACCATGTGACAGGTAGGACAAAGAAAATAGTGGAAGCACAGTTGTCATTCAAGGAGCATAAGATCATTTTGAAGTCTTATTTGAAATTTAAGAACATTGTGGAAGTACAACAACAATTTAGGCATGAGTATGCAACACACCTAACAATTGCATGCATTCATGATAAGTCTGAGATGCTTGGTAAATTGAAATGGCATGTACAGCAATACATGTGGACACTTTGGTCAAGTTGCTAAAGCAATAGTTTTTGCCATCATCAGAAGTGTCTGGACACTGATGGTAACTACTTAGAGCACCTGTTGTGATTGCAGAAGTCAAATGTGAGCTGTGTTCATCTTTTGCTACCGCTACATATTATTACTGATTTTTTTTCCTTTCCTAAATGTGCATTTTTTTGGCACCCTCTGCGTAAATGTGTGTGTCTGTGCTGTCCAGAAAATAATGCAGCCATAAATGCCTCCATTTTTATATTACAGGGCTGAATACTTTTCAGAAAGACAGATATATATATATACCGTATTTTCTGGCGTATAAGACAACCAGGCATATAAGACAATCCCCTAATTTTACAGTTAAAACATAGGTTTAGGCCTATATTCGCTGTATAAGACTACCCCCCACTTCCGAGGCTGTAGTCTTATACAGCGAATATAGGCCTAAACCTATGTTTTAACTGTAAAATTAGGGGGTCGTCTTATACGCCTGGTCATCTTATACGCCGGAAAATACGGTAATCAAGGAATTTATACTCTAATGAAGAAAGTCTACCAAACACAATAAATCCAAGGCTCAGAGATTCTTTCATAAATTTAATGTTTACAGATAGAAATACAGCTGTCATTCATATTACAGATTTAAATACTGATGTATTAAGACCAAAAAAACTATAGCTCACAAGTCAAATCCAGGCCTCAATCTATTTTGTAAATAAAATTTTATTGGAACGCAGTAGTGCTCATTTATTTACATTTTGTGTATGACTGTTCTCATGCTATAGTGACAAAGTTTATTAGTTGTAACAGAGACTAAATGGTTTGCAAAGCCTAAAATATTTACTATTTTGCCCTTTACAGAAAACATTTGGCAACCTATGTGTAGATTATAACTATAAATAATACTTAAAATGTAAAACAAGAATATTTAACACTGTATTCACTGTTTTCAATAAATGTCCTCATTGTCTTGGAAACAGCTGAACTATTCTTAGAAAAGTTTAGAAGAAATCAGGATGATTAAATTATATTTAGTTTTGATTTTAAATAATAGCCCTTAGAAAATATTTGGGATATAATAAAGAAAACCAAATTTTCTATAAATAGAGTATAAAAGTGATTAGTTTCATATATTGTTTTTATGTTTCAAATAGTTCACATTATGTAACAATTTTGTAAGACTGTTGTTAGTTAATTTGATTTTGTCTTTACAAAGGCTTTTTATATGTTGAAGTTTAGTATAAAAATTGCATTTGCACAATGGAATATTACTCAGCAATAAGAAAAGATGAAATACAGCAATTTGTGACAACATGGACGGACCTTGAAACCATCTTATTAAGTGAAATAAGTCAGAATGAAAGACTCAAGAAACATACAACCTCACCCATCAGGTGGAATACAAAACTGAAAGTAACAAAGAAATAAAAACTCATGGACACAGTCAATAGTTTGGTGGTGGGGAAGCTGGGATGGCTCAGTGGTTAAGTGCTCGCTTTGCAGCCCTGGAGACCGGGGATTAAAGTCCTGGCCCAAGCAGACCCATACAGTTCAGTTCTTGCCGGGGCCTATGTGAGAGGGTCCAGGCCCAGTTCCTGCCCTGTGCAGCCCGGCACACACCTGTGGAGTAAAACTATATGGAAAACTAATGCTGTCAACTCTGGCGACAGCTCTGGGCTCTCCCCACTTCTCTCTGTCTCTGTCTGTCTGTCTGTCTCTTTGTCAAAAAAACCCAAAACAACTAAAATAAATCTTAAAAAAAAAATAGTTTGGTGGTTACCTGAGGTAAGGGGAGAGGTGGGTGAGAGAGCTGGCAGGGGGAGTAAGAAGGGGGCATCCAATTTATGGTGATGGAAAGAGAGCTGATTCTGGGTGGTGAGCACATAATGCGATGTATAGACAATGTAACGCAGAACTGTACACCTGGAAACAACCAATGTCACCCCAATAAATTCAACAGTAAATTAAAAAAAAAATTTAAATAACTTCTCTAAGGGGGGCAGGGAAGTAAGAGCAAAGTAAAGAGAAAGTTATTACTAATTGCTTGAATTCACCATTTTTAACAAGGTGGTTATCTTTACAACAATATACTTCCCTTATATTTATTCAAGGGAATTATTTATAATTGAATGATTTTTCAAACGGGAAATGAAAACAAATAAAAGATATTGAGACTGTCATTTTCTAATATCACCTCTAAGAGAGTTTGAGAGGGATCAGAGTCATTCATTCTACAATGAATAATTAAATGAATGAATCTCTGTTGTCAGTAACATAGCAGGGTAGCCACCCCCAGTGAGAAATTGAATGCTTGGTGGGAAGTCATTATGGACAAGTACTTGGGAAATGAGTTTGTGCTTATAGCAGTAACTATTCACAATTATCACATGAGACATACTGTTTTCTCCAGGGATTCTTTTATATTTATAAATTCACCCATTTAGCAAATATTTATAAAATCACCCATTTAGCAAATATTCATTCAGTATTCTGGTTGTAAGGTATGTAATGCAAAATCAAGAAAAAAAAGGAATAATTTGATTTTTAAAATCTATATCTTGTAATGAAACATTGTTTGCATTTAGTTACATTTCTATGTGAAGAGGTCATTGGGAGGACATGACTGCCTGTTGACCCACAAGCTGGATCCAGAAAATTAGAGGCTGCTTTTCCCCTTCTTGTCCTTGAAATGTATGTTCCACCTACTGTTTCCATACTATGAGCCACTTAAGAACACAGTCTAGAAAGGGTAATGAGTTGCTGAGACCAACTAGATAGTAAGGTGATTGAATTCTGTTAAAGTCTCTGTGTGTTTAAACTCTTAAGATTCTGATGGGCTGGTGCAGAGACAAGTCTTCTATGCAAATCCCTTGCTTATTAAACTTGCCTCCTTCCAATCTGGAATGGTCTGCCTTCTTCTTCAGTCTCTTGCTCTCTGTGTACAGGAGCCAATTTTAAAGTTCACCTGGAGGAGCTCCTGCAAACCAACAACTTTCTAGTGTTATTATAATATTTAAAATCTGTCTTTACTCTTAGGCACAAAGTTAATTGTTTCATGAATAACAGAAATATTCTTGAGACAAGATTTTGAATTCTTCCTGCTTCTCTAAATAGGTTTTCATATTTCAAGGATTTTATTTCAATGTCAAGGATTTCATTTTTCTAGGATGTATTTTTCACCTTGTTGGTTTTTCTAGAGCTGACCTGGCTGTCCTGAGCCTTATCACTACAATAGCTTTTCTGAAAAAGATGAGAGAAAAGTGTCCAAGAAGAGGTACATGAAACTATGTTTCACCTGATGAAGTTTTTCCATTTCATTCTTCCTGCTCTGAGGATGAAAATACAAATTCCTCTCTAATTATTAAAGTTTGTTGTGCATTCTCCAGGGTTTTCTATATCTGTTTTTGTTTGTATTGACACCAAATTACTTAACTGTAATAACCTACATATTAAAACTTTTGTCTTTAAATTTCAAAACCTCAGTTATGAAAGTTATTTCATGTACCACAGTAGATAGCCTTAAAAATATCTTTCCACATAACTTCAAATATGATTACAATTATTATAACATAGTAAATGTTGCTTATATTGTCATAGCTTGAAGACTCATTTTTTAAAATAGTTATCAGACCACTACTTCAATATGATTGATTTTACTATCATGTGGAAGCATCTATTTTTTTTTTTCTTTGTGGGCAGATTAGCATAAAGGAGATAGGAAATTTATCTTGGAGATGGTTCTTTATGTACTACATTTTATTCATGTGAGTTAGTGCTCTTAAATTGTGTGTCTCATTCAAGGGTCAGTATGAAATGCTTCATATAAAATTACAAAAGCACTTTCAGAATCCTTGAGATTGATTGAATCATAAATATACCAAGGAAATTTCAGTTAATAAAACAACACTGCACTGTTGAGGCTATAAGGATTCAGACTAACTGTATCTGTGCTAACGTGGTCTGTCCACAGTAACCAAATGCAATTACAACTAGTTTTCAAGAGAATTCAAGATGTATCAACCCTACTGGAGAAATAACTGAAAACATACAATACAAATATTTAATTAATAAAATATAGCATAATATTATTATATATTATCTACTGTTTAAATTCTCTATAGTTTTATAGAATACATACTCTATTTTGAAATTTACTAAAATCTTGAAAGATAATGCAGGTATTAAGAGATACTGAAATATTTTCCCAACAAAATAAACATCAGAACCTGCTGTCTCTTAACCGAGGTCCCTCTTTCATATAATAAACTTTTTTTAGAAGCTGGTATGACACAATGGTAATTTATAAATAATATAGTATTACATAACAAATAATTACAATTGGATATCATACAATTTAACTACAGTATGTAATAATTCAAATTATTTGAAACAAGGTGTTTCTGTATTGAAGAAAGGAAAGCGTTCCACAACTTAGTAAGTAGGAATGCTGGGATGTAACAGGAAACACCATGGAACCCTTAAATATTTTCCTGGGAGACTAGGGAGATTACAAACCTCTCTCTGCTTCTATGAAAGGTAGAGAGAATAATGGTAGTTTGGGGCAGTTTGTGGTCAATATTTATAACTGATAAGGGAGAAGGCAAGAATTGCTTGCTTTTTAGGTAAAAAAAAAAATAGTTCATATTATAGTTTGCAGAGAGTTAAAAATATTTCTACAATTTTTATCTATCTGCTACTCCCAGGCCATAATATACACAAGGTTTTTCAAGTAACTCAGTCCAAATAACACTGCATTAGTTCTAAATGAATTGGATTGGCAAGTCGCAAGTTGTCTGAAAACATACCAATGAGCATATCTAGTAAATCATAACCCAGTGACCACTTATATATGATTGTATCAATAGTACAATACCAGAAAGTGGTTTTTGCTGTTATAATTTCATGTCCATCATTTGCTAATTTTAGTATTAATATTAGTGACTGTTACAAAGAGTGAGAGTTTCAGCAATACTAGCCTCATATTAAAAGAGGGTGAATGAAATTCATTCACTAGAACAATCAACTATATTTATAAAAATT
>PVKE010018050.1:0-30016 GCA_004027555.1 Craseonycteris thonglongyai
CATTAGTTTTCCATATAGTTTCACTCCACAGGTGGGCACAGGGCTGCACAGGGCAGGAACTGGGCCGGGAGCCTCCCGCATAGGCCCCGGCAAGAACTGAACTGGGGGCACACCCCAGCTCAGCATGTGGGTCCTCATGGGCCGGGGCAGGATTTGATCCTCAGGCTCCCGGGCTGCAAAGTGAGCGCTTAACCCACTGAGCCATCCCAGCTTCCCCACTGTTTATTTTTGAAGAAAAATAACGGCAAGCATAAACCGCTGTGTGACAGAAAAGCGTCACTTGTGCCACTGTGGGATGAAAGTTCCCGTGAGAATAAAAGATGAACATTCTCCATCTCGTGGTGGACCCCTCCGAGCCCCGCATGGCTCTCAGGAGGGGCCCGAGGAGCACTTGTGGGAGTCCAGTGTGTCCTCAGCGGATGCACACAGAGCAAAATGGAAGGACAGCAGGAACAACATCAGCTTGTGGTTAAACAAAAGCCCAAACATCTAGATAAAGATCTCCCTTAGGCATACGTGACAAAACCATGGCACACTTGGCATCGGGGCTCTCGGTGATGCCAACCCTTGGCACATGCATGTGTACCAAGGCCTTCTGCTTCCATAAATTGCTGTCCTTCCCCTGGTGAACAGGTGTGCCTTTGGGACATTCTTCCTTCTGTCAGGGAATTCCCCACACCTGGCTCCTGCGTCCTGTGTCCTACTTCCTGAATCCTGTTTCCTCCTCTTAAGAGAAAGAATTCCTTCTCGTTCTAGGGGAGAGCCTTCTCCAGTCACTTCTTGGAAAAAGGATTTATTTATTTATTTATTTATTGAAAACTTACTCATTAGAAAATGTCACGAATCATAGGAATGATTTCCTGCAGAATTTCAAGGGCCTTGCTCCATAGTCTTTGTCCAATTGAGCTCTTTAGAAGTTTAAAGTCAACATGATTCCTTATACTTTCTATATGACCTGTTGTTTTTTCTTCTGGAGGCTTATAAAATAACCGTATTTTTCCATGTATACTCGTAAGATGATACTTTTGTCTAAAATAGTTAGAGCAAAAATTGGGGATCCTCTTACGCGCAGGAGTAATTTGTGTACTGGTTTCTTGACATTGAATTAGAAAAGTAGGGGTCGTCTTACACATGGGGGCATCTCATACATGGAAAAATAAGGTACCTTTTCTTGGGTGGGGTTTTAGAACTTCAATTGGTAGTTCTTTTCTATCAAATGTTCATGCTCCCAGTTTAATGAAATTTTCTTAAATTATAATTATTTATGCCCTCAATTTTCTCTGCTCTTTCTTTCTAGGAATTCATATTATTTGGTGTTGGGCTGTTTAGACTTACTGGTTCTCTAATTTTCTTAGTTTTTGCTCCATTTTTTTAAAAAAACCTCCTAGTTCTTTTTGCTCTAGTTCTTGAGTGATACCTCAACTTCATTTTCCAAATCTTATACTGGGGCTTTTGTTTGTGTTATACTATTTTTAATTCCCCCAAATTCTCCTTTTTGTTCTATGAATGTCCCTCTTTTAAATATAGATACTCTCTCTCTCTCTCTCTTTTTTTTTTTAACAGAATCTTCTATCCTTTTGTGGAATGAATGATTTTTTTTTTTTTAAGCTTTCTGTTCTTCCTATTTGTTTCCTTCAAATTGGTCTTCGTTTAAATGTGTTTTGGTTTCTATCCTTCATGTAAGAAGGCTTTTATCAGATGTTTGAGGATCTTTGTCTATCTGCACATGATAGTGAATGGAGGAAAGAGCTGGTTGGAAACCGTGAGTGTGTGTGTGCGTGTACGTGTGCGTGTGTGCGTGTGTGTGTAGGGCTTCCTGAATCTGAAACCCACTGTTGCCGGAATGGGGTAAGCCATTTACTAAGAAATTCCCATTGTGACTATATTAGTTTCCTATTGCTATTGGGACAAGGAACCACAAACTTATGACATAAAACAACACAATTTTAGTATCTTACAGTTCTGGAACGCGGAAGTTCAAAATCAGTTTCGCTGGAGTACAATCAAGATTTCGGCAGGCCTTTGGGGCTGCTGGAGGTTTAGGCAAGCATTCCTTTCCTTGACTCTTCCCGCTTCTGAAAGCTGCCATGTTCCTTCACTGAGCCACCTGCTCCGTCTTCAAAGCCCTTCGGTTAGCACCTGCCCCACCCTCTGCCCTCTGCTTCTGCTGTATACCTTCCCCTGAACCAGAGACTCTTGCCTCCCTGTATAATGACCCTTGTGAGGATTTCATTAGACTCACCTGCATAATCCAGGGTGATCTTCCCATTTTAAGAACTTCGTTTAGCCTCATCTGTGAGGTCCATGCCAAGGTAACATGTTCTCAGGCTCCAGAGATTAGGACGTGGACAATGGGGGGCGGGGGGCTACTTGTTAGCTTACCACAGGAAGTACCCATGTTTCCCCTCTGGCAATGGCCAGACTTCCTAGGCAGAGGCTCCAGCCTGGAAGGTAGAATTCTGGCTGCTGGCATCTTGAGATCTGAGTCGGTGAAAAGGGCCTGGGGCAGGGGTGCCTTAACCTTCATCGTTCAGGACGTACCAGTCACTTAACAACTTGGTTTTGCTGACGGATCTATAGCTTTGGTGAATCTAGCTCTCTCCTACTCAGAAACCCGCTTTTTTAACCTCTTCCGAGAATAAACTGTCAGACGTCTGCTACTTCCCAGGGACATGCGGACACACCCAGTTCTTCCGTTGTTAGAAGTATCTAGTGTTATTGATTCCGGAGTCTTCTGAGGATTCTGGGGGGTAGATCAAGTTCTGTCAGTTCCCATCCCCCACCCCACCCCCAATAGCTTAGGACTTTTATCTTTCTTGAGTTGTTTCTGTAAGCTATGTCTCATCAGTATGCATTGTAGCTTCCATGTTTCTATTATTCTTTTCTCTTCCAAATATCCCCATCTTTGAAGGTTTATGTCTTTAAACAAACAAAAACAAACAAATTAAAACACCTGATTGTGAGTTTAGTGTGATTTTTGGCAGGAGTGAAAATTTTTCATGTATAAGACACACCCATGTATAAAATGACCCCTAATTTTCTAACTCAACATTAAGAAATCAATACATGGGTCACTCTATGTATAAAATGACCTCCAATCTTTGGTCTTACAATTTTAGACAAAAGTATCATCTCATACATGGAAAAGTACAGTAAATGTATGTGTCCACGTGTGCATTGATACACATGTGTATGATTTTATATTAACCCAGAAAAAACATTTATTTGGTTCGAATTGGTCATGTCCTCTGGGTCAGGCATGAGCTGGTTCCAACTGGGCAGCCAGGCACCACATTCAGGAGAAAGATTTCAGTGGCCAAGTTTGTGTATCCTGCGCTACCTGCCCCATTACACACACTCAAACTTGACTCCTTGTTTCCTCCCGGATATCCCAGTTCCTCCAGGACTGGAATTTGGCTCCTGATTCCCAGCTTCATCTCTCAGAGCAGGAAACAGAATTGATAAGGCTCTTTTGAATATGAGTAGTTGTGGTTTTCATAACAGTAACCTTGAGTTGCCCCCATTTCTTAGTTCCCACTACCCCCCCTTTCCGCCCCCCAGTTTTGGAATGGAAGTGTATAGGCCAGAAGGTGGAGTTCTAGGACCCTGAATATGGTGGTTATTATGTTCACAGTCTCCAAGCTTCTTATACTTTGCATAGCCCAGCAATGCCTACCTCTTACCTTGCCTGTTTTCTCTCCCTAAACTTCTTTTTTTTTAAGATTTATTTTCTTATTGTTTTTGACAGAGAGTTACAGAGACAGAGAGAAGGGGGAGGGTCCCAAACAGTCTCCATAGTTGCACATCATTGGTTTTCCACATAGTTTAATTCCACAGGTGGGCGGGGCTGCACAGGGCAGGAACTGGGCCGGAGTCTCACCCCGGTGAGAACTGAACTGGGGGTACTCCCCAGTTCAGCACCATATGGGTCCACACAGGCCGGGGCCGGGATTTGATCCTCAGTTCCTAGGGCTGCAAAGTGAGCACTTAACCCACTGAGCCATCCCCACTTCCCCACTCCCTAAACTTCTGATGTTATACTGTCGCTATGACCCTATGACCTTCCTCCAGCTCCTTCCTTTTCTGTTGTGTTTGTGATATGTTCAGGTCTCAGTCATCCCAAATCTGTTCCAACTGCACCTGGGTTCAGATTTAAGTCACCCTGTTTCTAAGAGTTTTGTATGTACTGACTCAATGAATCTTTACAACACTCTATTATTATTATTCCTATTTTACAGATTTGGAAACTGAGGTGCAGAGAGGTAAAGTAGACTTGATCAGGGTAAAATCTAAGGCATAGCCCAGATTTGAGTGGGTGAGTAATTGGACTCCACAGTATATTTTTAAACCACTATGTTATAGGCCTATAAATCTCATTCATGTGCGAAACACTGTTTTCTGATCTATGAGGGCTGTCTGGAAAATATCCAGCAATGTATGAAAACTAGAGGCATTTATGGTTGGATTTTTTTCCAGACAGCCTCGTATGTAATATATATAAATTAGTAAACACATATACACTTATTCAATCCTCATATAAACCGTAGACTTAGAAAACAACTGAAAAGGAAAGATATTGAATATCTGAACAACAATATTAACAACTTGACTTTATGGACACATGTAAAAGCTTGCACCCAATATTTGAGAGAAACATATACTTTTAAAGTACAGAGAACATTTACAAATATTAGCCATACAACAAGTCTAAGTATCAGAACCATATGACCACATTCTATGATCACAATAGAATTAAATTAGAAATCAATTTAAAACTATGGGAATTTTGAAGCACATTTAAAACCTCATAAATCAAAGAAAAGCAGAAAATATTTATGACTGAATAATAAAGAGAATACAACATTTCAAAAGTTGTGAGATGCAGCCAAAGTAGTATTTATATAAAAAATGTGTAGTCTTAAATGCTTATTAAAAGAAGAAAGTCTGAAAATTAGTAACCTAGACATTTTATTTAAGAAGTCTGGAATAGTACCATGAGATAGAAGCAAGGAAAGTAAGAGACATAATAAATAGAAGACTACAAGTGCATAAAATATAAATCATTCTCAATTAGGATTAGTTAGCAATACTCAGTCTCTCTGAAAATGAGAAAATACAAAGAGTACTCCCTAAAAAAAGTAAGAAAAAGTGCTGTCACATACGTATTTCATGTCTAGTTCTTTCTTATTTTAAGCTCTTTAAATAGATGTTACAGAGAACATTTGAGAATATTTGCTTTTTAAATAATATTTATTTTCTCTAATTATTCAAATAATGCAGTTTCAAAGGAAGATTGGAAAAAATAGAACAATGTAAAGAAATATAATTCATGATCTCACCGTTAGGCAATACTAACATTTAGGTATTTTTCCAGTCTTTTTTTTTATGTATTTGAAGATTTGTACAGGTCTGCATATAATTATATGGTTACTTTAAAAAACATTGGGCTCAAACTGCGCACATAGATTTGTATTCAGCTCTTTGACTTTAAATTGCATTATTGGCATATACTCTTTAAATACTAAATTTTGGGTGCCTTTGTTAGTATTTATTTCAGTGATTTTATATATATATGTGTGTGTGTGTGTGTGTGTGTGTGTGTGTGTGTTTGTGTATTGTGTTGCATGTGACTGTGCTTCTGTTCTTTGACAATGTTTCCATTCTGTGGTGACCTCTATTCCTGGTACCATATTGAACCTAAATGCAACTGAAACTGTCTTAATGTGTCTGACAAACTGGTGGGGTTTGTCGGACACAAGACTTCCAACCTTGTCAGAAGTCTACTTATAGGAGGACTGAGGGGTCTCTGGAGAACTAAAAAAGGAAGGGTACTGGACATAATGCGTTTATGAGCTTGATAGAGTATCATGTATCCTCTCTATGTTGGGTTCCATCCTTGCCCTTTAATTAATATCAGTTTTTTGACAGCAATGCCTGGAGTTGCTTCATTCTCAGCTTCCATGTTCAAATTCTCAAACAAGAATGACCACCAGTCTTGTTTGGACAGTGTTGCACTCTAGGTTGAGTAAGAGGCCACTAGGGTGGCAAGAGGCTGCCTGTGGCTCGAGTTCCTGTCACAGTTCTGTCAGCTGGATCTGGGGCATGGGAGTCATGCAGCACACCACATGGCTGGTTTGCAAGATGCTCAGCGGATGGGTCGTTCCTCCTAACGAAGGCTGTAGGTGAGCTAGCACCAAAGACGGAGGCTTTCTCCAGAAACTGGCTCCTCCTGCCCAGCTTCGCCACTGGGCAGGTCTTGGCAGAGCATTGTTGACAGTGTCCACGGAAGAAAGCGATGGGGAAGTGATCGGTGTGTGAAGGCCCAGCAGAGCAGGCACAAGAAACAGAAGGGCCTGGCAGGAGTATCCAACATTGACTGCCTTCTGTGCCCACTTTGTGCTTCGCCCCATGGGGTGATGGGAAAAGGTAAGACATGGCTGCTATGCTCAAGGAGGTCACAGTAAGTATAGGTAGAAAGATGATAAATGTTTTGCTTAAAAACATTATTTAAAAATAGATACACAAGTAGCAACTCCCCATGAGGTTATCAGTTGGTCAATGCTAATTTTCTCTAACCCACTGAGCATGTCTTCTACTGCTCATTTATTTCAAAGCTGTCTCTTGTAGCTGACCACACTCATCCCCAGGAGTGAGAAAATCATGCCAAGAACTCAGTCTATACAGTGGACACTCTGTTAACCAGAACTCAAGGAACCCATACTCTTTTGCTGGTTGCTTGAGAGTGCCAGTGGGTTGAATCCCAGTTAACAGAGAGTCTACTTACATTTATCTGATATCTACCAAATTCCATGGGTGCTGGTTAACTGAGAGTCTACTGTGTATGTTTATATAAGACTTTTTTTTTGGCTTATCTATCTCACCACTTTCCTCACTGAACATGGATTGGAGTGTTATTCAATGATGTTTACATATACTCAAGGTTAGAAAAAGCATATGCCTTTAAAGATTGCAAAAAGAGCAAAAAACTTAAGGGTAAAAATAGGTGTTTTTAGGAAAGCATTTTGATAGTAAAATATAATAAAAGAAACTTGAAAAATATAGAAACGTAAGAAAAAGGGTCACCTATGACCCAAATTAACCACAGTTGATATTTTTGTGTAAACTTCTAGATTTATCCTATAGTTTGATTATTTGGTGTTTTGTTTTTGTTTTAGATAGTATGCGTAAGCTGTAAACATAAATTTCTAACCTGCTTTTTCACATAGCACTATTCATAATATTTAAAACATCATTTGTAGTGATAATATAATAATACAATTAATGTACCACTCATTATTTAATCCTTCCCTTAAACTTAAACTTGTTGGTATTTCTAATTTTCCAGAATATTAAATAATGTTGACACATAAGGGTTTGCATAAAGTTTTATCTTGTATTCTTACTTATTTCCATCACATAGGTTATTGGAAATGGACTTGTTTGATCAAAGAGTATAAACAATTCTAAAGATCTTGACACATATACTTTAAAATAAATTCTAAATAGAAGAATGGCATAATCTGCATTTTCACTGAGGACTGTAAATTTCACAAATGGGTAAAATAAAAACCAAATGAAGAAAACATCATTTGAGTATTGCCCTCAAATCTAAATATGAGACTTAGATATAAAATCATAACTCGATAATGGAAAACATTCTTGTCCTTATTCAAATGATTCCAGGCTATAAAAAAAAAGAAAAATGAGAGTGAGTAAAGCAGTAAATTTGACTATTCATCATCCAGGTAGCAACTTAAACTTACAGTTCATGTTCAAAACATAATGGAATAGGGAAATATCTATTTGAAACAGCTAGGAAAGGCATTATACATTTTATGTTGTCTAACAAGGCATGCAATATCTCGTTCAGGATTTCTCCTCACTCTGGACTTGCTGGATAAGGTTTAGCAATTTCTACCATAACTAAAGTAACATTAGTATTTTAGCAGATGAAGCAGAAGTAGTTTCAATCGGATAAAGACATATGTTCCTTCTTAAAAACCACTCACTAATGACCCTGCATAAAGAAGGATTATTAGCTGAATGTAACAGCCTTCAAAAGAAATTATTTCAATGGGATAAGCTTGGGAGCCTTTGACTACTATACAAATAGGGGCATTCTCAATAAATAGTAAGATTCCTTTGTGCTTTGGGTTATTGCTACACAGAACACTGAAATGTTGCTCCTGCAAAACACTGTGCTTGTTTTCCTCATGCAACATGGAATGCAGATTTTACAACTGTTCCATAGATTTCACCCATATAGACAAGACAACAGACACATTGGAATATTGGAAAAGACTGAGGTCTGAGGGGTTGAGTAAAGATGAGGGCATTAAGACTGGAAAGAAAGTGATGGACGGCTAAAGACATTTAATAAGACCCATGGAAGCGGGGGCAGTGGGGGTCCAATGGAGGAGGCACAGATGCCAGTGCGTCTGTTACCTGGATGATGACTGAATAGCTTCTGCACAGCATCTTGGATAAATGAATGACTACTCTGATGAGGCAGACAACCACTTGAAGCCCACTGAGGACTATGAGAATGGAAAACAAAATAATATTCCACTCCACCACATGTGCAGGCTCGAGGCACTGAATCCATACACTGGTGTCTGTAAGGAAACTAAAAGCGGAGAGAAAAACAGTCAATAAGACACATGGCCAAAGCTACACACTTGGCCCGAAGACAAAAGCTAAGTTATTTCTATGTTTGGGAAATTAATATGTCTGATGAAATACATTATATCATTAAATATGAATGAATATGCTTTTAAAAACCACTCAGGTGTATATATTGAAAATATATGGGGAAAGCCGGGACGGCTCAGCGGGTTGAGCGCTCGCTTTGAAGCCCCGAGGACCGAGGATCGAATCCCGGCTCCGGCCCAGGCAGGACCCACATGCTGAACTGGGGAGTTCCCACAGTTCGGTTCTCTAGCTGTCTCTGTCTCTGTCTCTGTCTCTCTCTCTATCTGTCAAAAGTAAAATAAAAATAAATATGCACTGAAGATAAAATAATTACTCTCTATAAATATAAAAAGATATATAAAAAAAAAAAAAGAAAATATATGAACAGAACTGGGTTATGCTCATTATAAACAGTGGACTGCCTCTGAGACAATTTTAATTCAATTAGGAAGAGTTCAATATCAATGAGGGACAGCACATGTCAATGCCAGGAGAGGTAAAGAGTGCACATTCTCTGGGAGTCTAGACGTGAGCCTGGGCAGTCAGAACATTGTGCTGGATATAAAGTCACCTAGGTGGCAAAATAGCAGAGAACAGTTTTGCTAGATATTTCTAGACTCTGTCCCAATGCCCTTTAAATCAGTGGTTCTCAAACTTGAGGACATCAGGATTAGGGAGGTCTTGTGAAAATGCTGATTGCTGGGCCCTATCACAAAGGTTTCGATTCAGGGGGTCCGGAGGGGGCTCAAGTCTTTGCATTTATAAGTGATGTTGATGATGATGGTCCAGGGTCCATAATGTGAGAAATGTCCCTTTAGAATGCTGCTAAGGTTTAGTAGACACTCTGTTAACCGAAACTCAAGCAACCAGCACACTTGAGATTTTGCCAGTTGTTTGAGTTCTGGTTAATGGAAAGTCTACTTACATCTATCTGGCATCTACCAACCCCCATGGGTACCAGTTAATGGAGAGTCTACTGAATTTAGAGTATGAGGTGGGACCACAAAAGACCAAGAGGTTTGATGAGTCTAGTTTAGCTCAGGACTGTAAGAATTCACCCACTTACAAAGTGATTTGAAAAACCACACTGAAACAACCTGACTGCCTTTTTCTCATTTCAGGTCAACCATGGCCATGAGAACTTCTTCGAAGGGTGACACTCTTGCTGCTCAACTAAATCAATATGGAAAACTGCTCTCTTAAAAAAAAAAAAGTCAGGGGAGCCAGGATGACTCAGTGGGTTAAGCGCTCACTTTGCTGCCCCAGGGTCCAGGGATCAAGTTCTGGCCCCGGCCTGTGAGGACCCATATGCTGAACTGGGATGAGCTTCCCATGCGGGAGGCCCCTGGCCTCGCTCCTGCCCTGTGTAGCTCCACGCCCATCTGTGTGTGATGAAACTATGTCAAAAAACTAACAATGTACAATTATGGAGACTGCTCTGGACCCTCCCCCTTTTCTCTCTGTCTCTCCTTGTCTCTCTATCTCTCTGTCAAAAACAATAAAGTAAATTATTTAAAAAATAGTCCTCCCCAACAGAAACAATCAAACCTATCTGCAGGACAGAGTTGTCTATAAATATTGTGTCAATAGTGCGATGTTTTGCTTAAAATAGCAATTTGAGCAATGTGCACACCAGCCAAGTGGCTCTGAATATTAGTGCCTTTGAGGGAAAAGGAGTGGATTCTGCAATTCGGTGACCACCACCATGCCTTCTCTCTTCTCTGTCACCCTCCCCTGCCCCTCCCCTCCCCGCACTCCCCCCTCCCCCGCAACACACTTCTTTCTTTTTCCTTTGCTTTAACTTCCTATTTCCTACTCTGTGCTCCAGGATACTCAAAGCTACTCTGAGAATCTTGGTGTTGCCAATGGCCCTTGAGTCTCCAGTGGTAAAGAGCACTGAATATGGAGTCAGAACTCCCAGATATGTAGGATTTGGGGCAAGAGACCTTACCTCTCTGACCTCTTGAGTCTTATCTGGACCATAGACTTAAAATATGAGGTATGGTCCAAAGATACGGTGAATGTTTAAGTTTAAAAAATGTATTACAGTAAAAGATACATGGCCGCTAAATCCCCTCAATATGCTCCCCCTCGCTTTGAACACACTTCTCGCGTGGTTCTCGCCACTTTCTGAAGCGGTTCTGGGAGTCCTCTTTTGTGAGTGTCTTTAGTTGCACTGTCATGGCTGCCTCGATGTCCTGAATCGATTCAAAATGTGTACCTTTCATGGTCATGTTGACTTTGGAGAAGAGCCGGAAGTTGCACGGGGCCAAATCCAGTGAATAAGGTGGATGAGGACACACGGTGATGTTTTTGTTTGACAGAAATTTGCCGTATCAGAAGCAATGTGTGACCTGAATCAATTCAGGTGTCATCAAAAAATACGGTGAATGTTTAAACAGTCTCAGCCCCCAGGGAAGCTAATCTTTTCAAAACCTTTTCTCTAGACTGTTTCTAGTACATGCTCTACATAGACCATCCAACACCTTAAAACAGGCGTGTCCAACCTGCGGCCCAGGACGGCTTTGAATGCCGCCCAACACAAATTCGTAAACTTTCTTAAAACATTATGAGATATTTCTGAGATTTCTTTTCTTTTTTAGCTCATCAGCTATCATTTGTGTTAGTATGTGTGGCCCAAGACACTTCTTCTGATGTGGCCCAGGGAAAACAAAAGGTTGGACACCGCTGCTTTAAAGCAAGATGACTCGCAGGGTTCTTGTTTTTCTCCCAGACTATGGTACGGTTCATCTCGTAAACTGTGGAGAGTCACCAGTACACAGCTGGAAGGAACAAAGAAGCTAGAAACAGGTGCAGCACGTGGGCAGCCCGAGATCATTGCAGTAAAAGGGCAGGCTTCTTTGGTTTCGGGGTGGGGAAAAGTTCAGGGGCTGACGGCATAAAAAAGGATTGTTTGCACCCAGTGGGACTTTCTGTTTTCTTAGATAGGCCAACCAGATGTCCCATTTGACAGAAAACAAAGTACTATCCCATTTCAAATGGTATGTACGGTGAACCTAGTCTCATTGGGCTACACGCAAGGTGTCAGTAGGCTGACCATCTGTTCCATTTGAAATGGGACAGTACCGTTGTCTCCTGTCCTGTGGGACATTTGGTCAGCCTAACCTTAGGCCCCCTTTTCCTGAGATCCTTCAGTTCCACAGGAGGGCATTGTCTAAGTGTTTTGAAAGGTCTGAGGTTGTTTTCTAAGTATTATTATTATTATTTTATTGTTTTTTACAGAGAGGGAGAGAGAGAGATACAGAGACAGAGAGAACTGAACTGTGGGCACTCCCCAGTTCAGCATATGGGTCCACACGGGCCGGGGCTGGGATTCGATCCTCAGTCCCCGGCGCTGCAAAGTGAGTGCTTAACCCACCGAGCCATCCCAGCTTCCCCTGTTTTCTAGGTTTTAAATGAGGGAGAGCCTTCAGGTGGGGTCTTGCAGAACCTCCAGAGTAAAGGTGGCAGAAGCAAATCTGCCGTGCAACCCAGGTGAGTACGTAAGACCTCAAACAGAGGCGGGCCTGGAACAGTAGAAAGCCCCACACAGGAGCTGAGCAGAAAATGTTCCTTCCTCAGGGAACGGCCCAGACACGCCCTCATTCCATTCCATTGTGCTTGGGAGCACAAGACACGACAGGGAGATGTTCAGCCCCCCTCTACTGGGCTCTGAACCTCCTGAGCTGCCCCTGCGGGTGCAGTGAGCCCCAAACAATACCCGTGGAAGGCTCTCTGCTGTTAGGATTGGGTCTGTCAGCACCTGGCTGAGCTGCCGGCCTTTGAGCAAGATTGTTGCCATAGTCTGGCCCTTAGGACCTGCCAAGGAATCTCCTGGCTCCTTCTACACAGCTAGTCACAGCTCTGGGTCTATACGCCCTGCCTGGTTCCAGCTCAGAGTAGCCCCTCTGGGATGGCCCTGGGTGACAACCTCCAAGGGCACTGTGATTCTGTCTCAGCTGAGCCCTCTCACATCTGTGACAGGCTCCTTGGCCCACCTAACCACAAAACAAGACAGACTTCCCAACACCACTCAAGTCTCAGGCTCCAGGGGTTGGCAGACCATTGCCACAAAGCCCTGTGCTGAGATATGAGGGAAACACAAGATATGTCCGAGACAGCCTCAAAATAGTGAATGCATGTGAGCTGGAAAGACTGCAGAAGACACAGCTAAGCAAAGATCTATGCGGGTATTAGTAAACTGTAATAATAGTAACATTCTGTACTAGGTGAGCCTTGCAAAACCCCAAGAGGGTCATAGAAAATGATCATGACCGTGAGGCCCGGGGCTTCTGACCTCCCTGTTTTGGGGACTTGTTCCTTACCGTCCCGCCATGCCTTCAAAAGCATAGTCCCAGCCCTGGAGCGTGCGGCAGTAGGGGCCTTGGATGAGGCCCAAAGCCGAGATGACCAGGCAGTATCCAGAAAATGCAATTCCAAGGGCAGAAAAGATGAGCGACAGCAGTGTCTAAATCAAACAGAGATGAAGGACGTGAGTGACACAGAATGTGATGATGCATAAACACTCAGACAGGGACCTTGCCTCACTCATCCACGTCTACTCCACTCTACGAAATAACATATGTCCGCATAAACATGGGAACGTTTCATCCAAACCCACCTGATATTAAACATATATTTTTTAAATGACTTTTTGTTTGTCATTCCATAGAGACAACTAGTTAATGTACTAAAATGTTTCCCTTTTTCTTCTGAAATTTTGATATCAAAATAAGGACCACTTTTGACATCATGCAGCGAAGGGGTGCACTCAATCAAGTTATACTTCTTCATTGAAGATGTTATTTTCTAGGTAGGGTGGGTTCTCTAAGAATCACAAGCGATGATCCTTGCTTTTCTCTTATGTGCATGGTATTTTAGTATCTTTACATATAGGAATACAAGAGGGAACATCAGGTGTTAGCCTAGATGGTCATATTTACATTCCAGTAAGGATGGTTAGGGAGGAGGGTATTTTCATTTGCACAGAGAGAATGAGCGATAGAGGCAGAGCAGTGTAAGCAGACTTGTTAGAATAAATATAGTAGACTCTCAGTTAACCAGCACCCATGGGGATTGGTAGATGCCGGAGAAATGTAAGCAGACTCTCCGTTAACCATCACTCAAGCAACCAGCAAAAAGTATTTTGTCGGTTGCTTGAGTGTTGGTTGCTTGAGTTCCAGTTAATGAACAGTCTACTATGGATTGGTTTGATCTAAGTGGGGGCATCTGCAGAGTAGAGAACTTATGAAGACCAGATGGACATGGTGCTAATGCTGGGGAAACAGGGTTGATAGGACACCATATGCCCTTGGTGCTTACGAAGTGTGCATTGCTTGGGGGATCTGGGTAGAAGACGGTTGTGAATGCTGGATTATGGAGGGTCCCTCCCGAGCAAGTAGGTTCCACACCCCATAACCTTTTATTTAAAAAATTTCAGTCCACAAAAAAAGATGCAAGTATAGTACAAGGGACCCTTAGGTACCCTTCACCTAGACTCACCTTTTGTGAATATTTACTACTTTTGTTTCCTCTATGTCGGTGTGTGTTTACACAATTTCGTTGCTGAAGCACTTCAATGTAGATTGCAGACATTATGATTTCTCACCATTACATACGTCAGCTCATATCTTCCCCAAATAAAGATATTCTATTATTCTGTAGCTGTTTTTTTACCTTTTTTTTTTTTAAGATTTATTTTATTATTTTTGACAGAGACAGAAAGAGACAGAGGCAGAGAGAGAGAGAGAGAGAGAGAGAGAGAGAGAGAGAGAGAGAAGGGGGAGGGCCCAGAGCAGTCTCCATAGTTGACATCATCAGTTTTTGACTGGTTTCATTCCACACAGGTGGGCGGGGGCCTCCCGCATGGGAGGCACGCTCCCTTGAGCCAGGGGCCCAACTAGGGGACAAGAACTGAACTGGGGGCCTCCTACATGGGAAGCCCACCCCAGTTCAGCATATGGGTCCACACGGGCCGGGGCCAGGATTCAATCCTTGGTCCCCAGGGCTGAAAAGTGAGCGCTTAACCCGCTGAGCCATTCTGGCTTCCCCCTTTTTCACTTATTTTGCACAGGATGCAATGCAGGGTTTTGCAAAGGTTGCATTTCTTTAGTGTCCTTGAATGTACTCTCATCTCACTGCCTTATTTTTCAGGACTTTAGATTGTTTTTAAAGACTACCAGCTGTTTGTTGTGTAAAATGTTCTTCATTCCTGGCTTTTCTGATTGTTTCTTCCCAATGGGGACTTGGGTTAAACATTTTGGCAAGAAACGTGTTTGATAGGGGTACCTTATGGTTCTGTCTCTGCTACTGGTGATGCTAAGTTTGATCTCAACCTGCTGAGCCATCCTGGTATTTCCTCTTCTGCATTTCTAAATTATCATTCTTCCTCATAGAAGAGCTCCCATTTTTTTCTTCATTGCCTATCTTTCTATATTATTGTATACTCATAGGTATTTTAATTCAATGTATTATTATTCATAGCTATTATTATTTTTTATATGCTGAGATGGACCAAATATGGCCAGTAAACACATTCCTTCAAATCAATTCCTGTGTCCTTTGAGATACTCTTACCTTTCTTTGAACATTTACTTGCTTTCTGGTACAAGGTGTCCCAAGCTCCTTTTGAGTTTATGTGGCCCTAGACCTGGAATAAGTTATTTTTCTGACAAGTCATATAGTGGTCTTGTGAGCAAGGATGTGCCTGAAACCAATATAATGACACCTTGGAATCTGAATGCCACAAAACTCGAACAACTTGGAATCCAAATGAAAAAAATCAAGCAAATTTTGCCTTGGAATCCAAATGTTGCTTTGGAATCTGAATGCCAACACGTTGTTCACGTGGGACATATCAACTGTATGGCCCATAGCTTTATCCAAACGCCCACTCATCTTGGAAGTTGAATATTTTGGGACTCAAGCAGGGTTCTGGGACAGATTAAGTTAGAATTTCAAGGCATCACAGTATATGATTTTTGAAAAATGTCTCCTGCAGTGATGAAATACCAGCTGGAAGTGAGACAGCCCATAAATAAGGATTCCATGTGGAGACAACTTCAAGTTCATGTGACAAAGACATGCACTGGACAGAAAGACACTAAGGAGGAAATGAGTAGCTGGAGATAGATAGACTGAAAAAAAAAAATTCCGGGGTCTGAAACTTCAATTTTTTGTTCCATAGAGACAGAAATAGCGATATCAATAAAGCACAGTTTGGTTTCAAAGAAAAATTAATTGAGTTTTAGAAGGGTTGATTTCAAATGAAAGTAGAATAGCCAAACAGAAACTTGCAGGGACCAGCTGATGACAAATTTAAAAGCTGAGACCAGACTTCCAGTCAAGATGACAGAATAGGTAAATACTGTGCTCACTTCCTCCTACAAGCCATTAAAATTACAATCTAATTATAGGACACTCTTGAGAACCACCTAAGACTAGTTGAGTAGAAGTCCTATAGCTGAGAGTGTAAAGAAGAAGCCATAACAAGACTGGTAGGAGGGGTGGAGAGGGTAAACAGGCTTGTCCCGCATGCACTAGTGGTAGTTAAGAATCAGGAGTGAGGGGAAGCTGGGATGGCTCAGCAGGTTAAGAGCTCTCTTTGCAGCCCTGGGGACCAAGGATCAAATCCTAGCCTCTGCCTGTGTGGACCCATATGTTGAACAGAGGTGTGCTTCCCATGCGGGAGGCCCCAGTTTTAGTTCTCACCCACCAGTATGGCCCCTGGCTCTAGGGGGCGTGCATCCCATGCGGGAGGCCCCTGGCCTAGTTCCCACTCTGCACGGCCCCCGCCCACCTGTGTGGGACAAAACCATGTCGAAAATTGATGATGTACAACTGTGGAGACTGCTCTGGGCCCCTCCTTTTCTCTCTGTCTCTCTGTCTCTGTCTCTCTCTCTCTGTCAAAAACAAAAAATAAATCTTTTTAAAAAAGAATCAGGAGGAATATTTTGGATGTGGAGGTTCCCCTTGAAGAGCGAGAAGTCCCAGCCCCACACCAGGCTCCCCAGCCAGGAGCACCAGTACTGGGAAGAAGAGTCTCCCCAACATCTGACTGGAAAAAAATCTGGGTGAGATGGAAGGTTACTGTAGACCCAGGCACTCCCTTAAAGGACCTGAGCACAGACTCACGCACAACACTCACCCTAAGTTCCAGTGAAGGGACACCAGCTCAAAAAGCACCAGGGACATATAGGGAGGAACTGAAGTGTCTGGCCTCAGGGTACAGGCTGGAGAAGCAGCTCTCTCAGACAGAAGTTCTGACAGGTGTCATTGTTCTTTTATTGAGCCCTTCCCCCACCCAGCCTGCAGACACAGGCACATATCAAGTCTGAGTCTCTGTTAATGTGGTTGACATAGCTCACCCAACCCTGGTGATTCTCTGAGACTCCACCCCACCTAATTCACACACCAGCTCGAAAATCTCTCAGAAACTGGCCTTAGTGTTGGGAGCGATGTCACCCTGTGTGACATTGTGACAGTTAATGGCAAGACTACTTGTCCTGAGAGACTCTCAATGTAGCCCCTGAGGATGGCTGGTTAGTCAATGATGGGTAAGATTCCTCGAGGAGGAACAACCTAAGACAGGCACAGTCGCATAGGGGACATCGGAATAATATTGGGAAAATAAGAAACGAGACTTTGTCCCTCCTTCCCAGGAGTTTCTCTTCTCTTGCCCCTTCCCCCTCAAAGGAATGATAGAGAGCTGCTGGAATGTTTCTGCCTGGCTTGAACATGACCAGACTCCCAGCCTTGGGAGATAAGCAACTCCCATGCTTTCAGATGCAGGGGCAGAGCAGTCTGCTCCTTGTTGATCTTTAGTGTACCAGCATGTTCTTTTCCCAGGAATGAATTGACTCCTTAGCCTATCCTACCAAATTTCCTAAACTCTCAAAGGTTCACAACCCCCAAACAAGCAGCAGCTGGCCTTGGTGTGCACTGTACCTCTTGCTAAGTGACCACGAGCCCAGCACTAGTGGCCGCATAACCTCTCCCAGGTGCCCCGTCTGGCACATGCGGCTACCAACTGCAGATCACTTTGACGCTCCTACCAGGTGGCCCTGGGCTAGGCACAGGCAGCAGCTGATTTTAGCACGGACCAGAGCCCCTCCCAAGAGTCCCCTAAACCAAGTCACTTGGTAGCCAATTTTAGACCACATCAGAGCACCACCCAACTAGCTGCACAAGCGACATGCCCAAAGGGTGGACTCAACGGGCACCAGAGTGCAGCTAAAGTGAATTCTTTTCTGTGAGGTCAGCCCCACATCTGGCTTCCTGAACTTAGCATAATGGATTTTGGATTTCTCCATGTTGCTGGGTATAGGCAATGCACATTTTTAAATGGAAACTTAAAAAATAATTAAAGTGGAATAAAGAGAGAACAATACATCCAAATTTTCTAAGCCTATGCTGAATAGGCATGCACTGGGTTCCTACATTTTCACCAGTATCCTTTCTCCTCATTGCCATTGTTTATACATATTTCAGGAGCTGTAATCACAGGAGCCCTCACAGCCAGTCATTCTGAGGGTAAATATCACCCACTGATGTGCCAACACCACTCAAGGCTCAACTACATCAGCAAGGCACACACAACCCACACATGAGGCCCCACAGAACACCTACTACCTAAGGCCATCCTGCCAAGACTTGGAGACATATCAGATGTACCTCATACACAGAAACAAACACATGAAAGCAGGCAAAGAAATATGTCCCGAATAAAAGAATAGGACAAAACTCCAGAAAAAGAACTAAATGAAGTAGTGGCAAAACAATCTATCAGATGAAGTTCACATCACAGGATATAAGGATGCTGAATGAACATAGAGAAAGAATTGATGAACTCAGTGAGAACTGACACAGAGATAGAAATCATAAAAAAGAACCAGTCATAAATGAAGAATATTATAATTGTAATGAAGAATATGTTAAAGGGAATCAACAGCAGATTAGATGAAGCAGAGAATCAAATCAGCAATTGGGAAGATTAGGTAGCAGAAAACACCCAATTAGAACAGCAAAGAGAAAAATACTTAAAAAAAATGATAGGGGAAGCCAGGATGGCTTAGCGGGTTAAGTGCTCACTTTGCAGCCCCAGGGATTGAGGACTGAATTCCGACCCCTGCCTGTGCAGATCCATATGCTGAACTGGGATGTGCTTCCCATGTGAGAGGCCCCCAGTTCAGTTCTTGCCCCCAGTTTGGCCCATGGCTCAAGGGGACGTGTCTCCCTTGGGGGAGGCCCCCAGCCCAGTTCCCTCCCTGTGCAGTGCTTGACTACCTGTGTGGAAAGAAACCATGTTAAAAATTGATGACATACAACTATGGAGACGGCTCTGGGCCCTCCCTCTTCTCTCTGTCTCTTTCTGTCTCTGTCTCTCTCTGTCTCTGTCAAAAGCAGTAAAATAAATCATTTTTTTTAAATGAGCATAGTTTATGGAACCTCAGCAACAACATGAAGCATAACAACATTCATATCATAGAAGTACCAGAAGGAGAAGAGAGACAGCAAGGGATTGAAAACCCACTTAAGGAAATAATGACTAAAAATTCTTCTACCCTGGTAAAGAAAGTAGGCATACAGCCCAGAGAGTCTCAAACAAGATGGTGAAAAGCTAAAAGTGTTTTCCTTAAGATCAGAAACAAGACAAGGATGTCCACTTTCAGCACTTCTATTTAACATAGTACTGGAAGTTCTAGCCACAGCAATCAGACAAGAAAATAAATAAAAGGCATCCAAATTGGAAAGGAAGGAGCAAAACTGTCATTATTCTTATCAGGCATTTGGCTCATAGGGGCATATAAGGTTTTTAATCTAGAACCTACTTTGAAAGAGTCAAGCAGGGAAACCAGGGAATTCTGTTTTTCTCATTGACAGGTCAGCCATCTCATTCAATATTGATTATCAGACACTGTTCACACTCTAGATTTTCTTTAGCATCCATTTGTACTAGAGATGCTAATAGTGAGTTAAGGCAAATTGAATGCATTGATTTCTTCTATTGGCACATACATTTTTTTCTAGAAATTTTCTGAGTTCCATAGCTTAAATTTACCTGAATCCTTTGCTTCACTTAGGTAATTGTTTTTAAGATCTATTTTAACTCCTATGCAGTTTTGAAAGCTTTTCCATAAGTATGCTACCAGTAACTACCGAGGAATATCTGACTCAGTTAAGAAAACATATATACACACACATACACCGTGTATTTTAATTTTTTAATTCTCCACTAGGGGCCCAGTCCTAATTTAAGCAACTAATTTAATCTTCCAAAGGCATAACCAAAGAAGCATCTTGACTGAACATTAAAATCTGGTTGTATCTCAGTCCAACTAAACCAGAGACTCTGGGGTTTGGATTCCAACTCCAAACTCCTAGATGATGTCAATGTGCAGCCAAGATATAGAACCACTCCTGCAAAGAACGCTCTCAGACCTCTGGAAGAACTCCTCCTACTTAATAAATCACATGTTCTCCCTGAGCCACAAGTGACTCATCTATAAAACAGAAGTAGCAATGATCTAATTCACCAGCTAAATATAAAAAACCTGATAAAGTACCATGAAAATATAAATAAACAATGGCAATGAGGAGAAAGGATACCGGTGAAAATGTAGGAGCCCAGTGCATGCCTATTCAGCATAGGCTTAGAAAATTTGGATGTATTGTTCTCTCTTTATTGTATTTTAATTGTTTTTTTAAATTTCAATTTTAAAATGTGCATTGCCTATACCCAGCAACATGGACAAATCCAAAATTCATTATGCTAAGTTAAGGAAGCCAGATATAAAAGACAAATACTATATGATTCTGTTGATATAAAATACCGGTATATAGAAACTAATCCAGAAAGACAAAAAATCAGATCAAAGTTTAATCTTTTGGAGGTGATCAGAATGTCCAGTATCCTTATTGTGATAGTAGTTTTATGGGTGTATCCAACTGTCAGAACTCATGGAATTACATGCTTTTAATCAATGCCCTTTATTATATATAAGTTGGTCCTCAATAAAGTTGATAAAACAAAAAAAAAGATACACAGAGGAATACTGGGATGACTCAGTGGTTGAGTGCTAGTTCAGCATATGGCTCTGCACGGGCCAGGGCTGGAAATAGAACCCCAGACCTCGTGGTTGCAAGGCCAGTGCTCACCCTGTTGAGCTATCCCAGCATCCCTCGCGTATTTTTAAATACTAAATTTCTAGAAGACAAGCAACAGAACAAAGTTGAAGGAAAGACTGTAAATATAATGGAAGACAATTTTGGGAGTAACTCTTGGGCTCTAAACTAAAGTGATCACAGCAAGGGTATGATAATGTTAATATTGTCATACTTCTGAGTGATAGGAAAGAAAAGCAGAGCTCGTTCACCCATCTTCAAAAAACAATCACCCTTACCATGTATTTTTTGCTGCAGTTTTCACTCTGGCAACATTTGTAGTTGTTATCACTCTCCAGGACAAGAAGGACTATGGCTACTATGAGCATCTGTAGTAAGGAAGAGAGAAAATATCAGAAATAGGATACTCATTTACATTAATGTTCACAATCACAGCGTAGGGATTTAGATCATAGACTCTAGTTTAGGTAGGTCTCGGTTCAAATCCCAGCTCTGCCACTTCCTAGCTGTGTAACCTCAAGAGTTCTTCCTATAAAACGCTGTGGAGAACTCACCTCCTTGGGCTGTCAGGAGGTACTGTATGCAAAACTTTGAACATCGTGCTTGAGTCAGAGTAAGTGATTGATAAATGTTAGCTGTTATTATCACGATTGTCAGTCAGCAAAAGATAACGATTAAGGGGATGTTGGGATAGCTCAGCATTTCAGAGCTTGCCTCATAATAAAGAGGTCCAGGGTTCGATTCCTGGCCCATGTAAACCCACTTGCTGAACTCTGGTGTAACTGATAACCACCGGGATGGCAGAAAAGATTCTCACCTCCCATGCGGGAGGCCCCTGGTTCAGTTCCCACTCCACATGGCCCCACATCCACCTGTGTGGAATGAAACCATGTCACAACTAATGATGTGCAACCATGGAGACTGCTCTGGGCCCTTCTCTCTCTTTCTCTCTCTCTTTTGCTCTCTCACCTTCTTTCAAACAATAAAATAAATCTAAAAAAAAAAAACCCAAAACTAACTAGCAAAGGGGAACAAGTGTTATGGATATGGAAATACCACACTGGGCAGCAAATCTGCATTTCTCACTGACCCTGTTGTAGAAGACAAAGAAAAACCATTCATAGACTTTACAGCTGGCCAGCCTCTCTGTTTACTGCCATCTGGGAATGGAAGGGGGAGGCCTGTCAATCTGAAACGACATCTCTTAATTCAAAGTGGAGTAAATTCAATTTCTCCATGCACACAAGCCATCTCAGGTTCAAGTTTTCCAGGGTTTTGTCTGTATCAAGCCAACTAGCTGGGATAGTTCAATGTATGCTACTTCCTTAGTTTATCTTCTTTGTTTGTTTGTTATCTTACACAAAGGGTTGTGTTTTTGTCCCAGAAAGACATAAATACCTTGATGATTATAATTTCTAGTTAGGGCCAGTATGGATATTGCTTCTGGCAGTTTCCCCACCTCTCCTTTCCTCCCACTGTTCAGTCCTGAATCTTGAGGCTAAATTTGTTGTTATTTTATTGTTTGCAGTCAACATTTCCAGTTTCCAAATTCCTTCAGAGCCTTTATTTATTGGCATCTCCATTTCATTATTTCTCTACAGTCCCCTCCTTGTACCTAAAATGACTGGATGCAGTAACAATAATATTTTTCAAGAAATCTGAGACAATAAAAAAATAGAGGCCAGTTTCTTTCCCCGGTTTTGAATTTTACGTGGGAAGTAAGCAAGCGTTCTCTATCCCCTCCTTTTAACACCAAGAGTCATCACAGATTTTGATAGATTTAAACCCAATAATGCCTTGCAACTCTTCCATTTAGTACAGTTACATATTGAAGAAAATAATGAGGAGAAAAGGCACAATAAAGCAGGTACAGTAACCAGTTTCATTATAATATTGGTTGACATATTTAGACCCAGACTCAGGAGTCCTGTACCAAAAGAGAGAAACTGCTTTCTTATTGTTATAAAATCTAACTGTAGTACATAGGGCTCCAGAATTTGACGGAGGAAAATCACCCTTAATTCCATAACCCTCACATATTTTTACATATTTATCCTCAGTGTTTTCCCACATGTGCATATTTTACATAGCTGCGGTCATAATTTAGGCACAGTTTTGTTGTCTTTCTTTTCACTTAGAGAATAATATTTATTTTCCATGTTTTTACAATCTTCATAATTACCATTTTCATAACTGTATGAAGTGAATGTACCATAATCTCTTTGACTAGTTCTACGCTAGGATGCTTCTAGTTATTTACTATTATAAATAATGCTGCCACAAACATCTGTATATGCGTCTCTTTCCTTATTTTAGGATATTTCCTCAGAATGAGTTCTCAGATTTAGGATTACAGAGTCAAAACACATAAGCATTCTCATGAAACTTAATATAACATTTCAAATTTTCCAACATTTGCATTTATCCAGAGAACCACCATTTGTTATGTGTCTGTCACGTAGCAGTTTCCATAATATTGGGTATTCATATTTTAGTTTACCAGTTTAATGTGCAACATAGTAACAACATAAAAACTCTGTTTTAACATAGCTATTCAAATATTATAATAATTAAACACCCACAAAGAGTTATTGGTGGCATAGTAAGCTCACAGTGCACGTGTTCTTTTTAGCAACAATACAGTCAGGAAAGAAATGTCTTTTCCTCTGAGTTGCCAACGTGATTTACTTGTTTTTAAAGAGCACAAAAGTCATCAGGAAAATACTCATGCATTCTGATGGTGCATAACTTGATTTTATTTTCAAAAACAACCTCCCTGGTGAGGGTTCTAATGTAGAACTATTTAGTAATGATATAGCCCATCCTTCCACAAGTATTTATAATCACAATAGTCACTGGGGACCTGCACGTTTTAGACATGAGTTGTTTTTTTTAATCCCCGTAATTACTCTAAAAAGTAAATGTCAGTATTCCCATTTTCTAAATGAGGACACCGAGGCTTGTATACATTGAAGAACTTGCTCCAGGGTCTCAAGACACCGATGGCAGAGCTTAGATTCAAACACAGATGTGTTCTGGAAACGAGCAACTAAATCACTTCAGTGGACCCACAGAGTTCAGTGGACACAGTATTTCTGCAGGTCAGACTCCCACAAACTCTCATTCGGACCAATCTCCTGCTTTGCTCGCTGAAGCTGCATAAATGAGCAGCTCACAGAAAACAACGCTCCCCTCCAAATCCTAAGGGACTCTTACTACCCCACCCCCATCCCCGGCCTTCCAAACCCCAAACCAAAGACACACTTACCATGACACCTGAGAAACAGATCCCTTCAAAATACCACACGTAGTTGGTGAGCTTATTGCTGGAGGCATAGGACGTTTGCCCGTTTGGGAAGTACAGTAATATATTCACAGTTATGCTCCACAGTGCGAGCGGAATGAGCAGACCACTCAGGCAGCCTCCACATTTCCTGGACCCCATGTTACCCGGTTCGGGACCTGCAGGAAATTTCAAGAGTGGAGAATGACATTCAGCCTCTTTAACTTCCTACCTGTCCATTTCTTTTTCTTTTTTTGAATTACCTGCACTTTCTGGGTCAGAGCCCTTTACTTCATATTCATGAGGAGCCCAGGACTGAGACAGAAGTGCAGCCCACAGTCCCTCGGTGTGAAATAGTGGTTTACTGTTTGGAGAACAATAGACAATGATCTACGGCGGGCCGAGGAGCGGAGCTGGTCTTCGTCTGGTGCCAGAGGAATGCGGTGTTTTCACTGCTTTTAAAATAAGTCGTTTTCCTCTGGGTTAGGGCACGAAAGACTTCACCCTGAGCGGGGCTGCAAAAGGAAGTCAAGGCGGGGACTGCACTGAGTCTGGCAAATTGCATCCAGGAGGAAACTAAGGGATGTGGTGCATTGGCTCAAACATCCTGACTTTATAGATCTGTCTGTTATTTGGTGTTCTTCATTGTTGTGTTCACTAGTTCACATTCACTGAGCATTGTTGAAATTTCAGGGGGCACAGACAGGACAGAGAAAGAGACAGGCTGGTGGCTGAGAAATGTCAGACGTGACCGTCGGTGAGTTTATTGCTACATCACCAATTCAGCTTTCCTTCCAAGAGTTCATATCTAGTTTCTCTACCTCTCTGAAAAATAATAGCAGGAATAAATTCATATCTTTCTTACTGTTTAGGAAAAGGAGGGAAGAAAATTCAGGTCATTTGATTAAGACTTTATGTTGGGGAAGCTGGGATGGCTCAGTGGGTTAAGCGCTTGCTTTGCAGCCCTGGGGACCCGAGGATCAAATCCCAGCCCCAGCCAGTGTGGACCCATATGCTGAACTGGGATGTGCTTCCCATGCAGGAGGCCCCCAGTTCGGTTCTTGACCTCCTGTTAGGCTCCTGGTTCAGGGGGACATGCCTCCCATGTGGGAGGCCCCCAGCCCAGCTCCTGCCCTGCACGGCCCCCACCCACCTGTGTGGAAGGAAATCATGTCAAAACTGATGACGTACAACTATGGAGACTGCTCTGGGCCCTCCCCCTTCTCTCTGTCTCTCTCTGTCTCTGTCAAAAACAATAAAATTAAAAAAAAAAATTTTATGAGTAGTAAGTTTGAAACAAGGATGTGAGAACTCTCCCTTCTAAATGATTGCCCTAAATTTAAAGAGCCATAGACACGCTTTCATTATGATGTCATGGGAGAGGGTAATGGGCAGGAATGTTGGCACTAATATGAGAAAGATGATGTAGACAGTGCTGGTAAAGAACTCAAGAATTACCCAACCTCATTACCAAACCTTCCTACTGGGGACCTCAGAACCCTGCTTGACTTAGCTCTAAGTCTCAATTGTCTTAGCTGTGAAATGGGAGTTTTAAAAATAGTCTCTCCCCATATGATATGTGAGGGTTAAACAAGAGCAGGTGTGACTCAATAGTTTGGTAGTTACCTGAGGGAAGGGGAGGAGGGGGAGGGAGAGTTGTGGGGGGAGGTAGGAGTGGGCACCAGATATATGGTGATGGAAGGAGAGCTGATTCCGGGTGGTGGGCACATAATGCGATGCATGGGTGATGTGATATGGACTTGTGCATCCGGAAACTAATGGTTACCAATCAATGTCACCCCAATAAATTTAACAATAATAAAAAAAAAAGATCAGGTGTGAAAGAACACTGTCCCGTAATCATTAGAAAAAGTAGACAATAAATGGGAGCCATTGTGCATAATATAAAGAGCAGTTATAGGACTATAATTACCCAAAATAGTACAGAGATCAGAAGTAAAAAATGCTCATTTACTCCTTTGGGTACCCAAAGATTTCTTGAACCCGGCAATATTTCTATTTAATTTGTTTTTGTCCTCCAGAAAGTATTGATACTCTATAACGTGTACACTTGTAATCCAAGGAATAAAAACTTACCGTAGTTTTATATAAATAAAGTTAAATTGTATGTATTATACTATAAATTATTTTACTTAATTGTATCATTTTTTTGAGAGAAGGTGAGAGACAGAGAGAAAAAGAGAGAAGAGGGGAGGGCCCAGGGCAGTCTTCATAGTTGTATATCATTAGCTGTGACATGGTTTCATTCCACAGAGGTGGACGTGGGGCCGCGTGGGGTGGGAACTGAACTGAGGGTCTCCCACGTGGGAGGTGAGAACCTTTGCTACTGAGCCGTCCTGGTTGCGCTGCAGTTCAGCACATAAGATTGACCAGGCTGAGGCCAGGGACCCAACCTAGGACCTTGCGAACCTCTGAGCTATCCCGGCATCCCTATATTATACTTTTTTTTTTTTTAATTGAGAGATTGGAGCCACTTTTGGATTCAAACAAAATAAACCTAGAAACTCTCAGAGTCATACTGTGACTGATTCCCAAGAGGTTTCTTGTCACTCTCTGATGGACGTAATTTTTTTCTTGAGTTTTCTTTGGGGGGGCAAAATATATCAACAAAGTCTAGTTATTAACCCCACCCACCCATCCCAAGGACATAGAAGCAACCTAGAATTATATTTACTGGGGTCCCGAGGATGATGAGAAGAGCTATAACATTTTGGAGTGAATATTTATCGAGCACCCCTTAAGTGCCCAGCATCATCCTAAAAGCTGAGGGGACATCAGTGATCATCATGAGAAATCCATACCTTGGTGCAAGGCACCATGGTAGAAGCTTTCACATACATTAAAAACAAAATGTTTCATATATCGAAAAAATGAAACAAATTCTCCCCATGGCCCAAAGGTGAAGGCGTCAGTAACCTCATTTTGCATGTGAAAAGCTATGGATTCAAGAACAGAAAAGGGGAGAACTTTCTCAGGAGCTAGAAGTGAAGGCCAGGGTTTCCGTGAGGTCTGCACTCTCCCACCATGCTCACTCTTGCCTGAAACACTTTGATGTATTAGCCTCTCTTCTTCCTGTGAATAGGTTTGAAAAGTGTGTGTTCTGATTCCTTGATGGTGACGGCCTTCAGGGTTATTTTGAAGATACTGGTTTCAACGGGAGAGATGGACAGATCAGCACGCTTAGCAGATAGATGAATGGTGTCTGCTGTGGAGACGGCGTCAAGGCAGGGCAACATGCGTGGCCAGGATCTCCAGTTACGCCCAAAAGATGTCTCCAGTGACACTTTCATGTCACGGGTAGTTATGAAGACTCGAGTGTGGGAGATGTCAGGCCAACTGTCATTTGGAAGACTTCAGTAAGAGTGACAGAAGTGAATGAAGAGGATACGACCACTAGATAACCTGATAAAATTGTGACGAAGGAAGCTGAGCGGTTGCCTTGTCTTTGGTTATCCCAGTCACAAAAACATCGAATAAAGTCTCCCAGAACAACAACAAATTCTACTTAATTTCATTCCTAAGAAAACCCCTTTTTAACTTGCCTCCTGGAAAAACAAGCAAACAAAAAAAGATGTGTGCTCGTAAAAAATAGTCCTGAAGCCATGTGTCTCCAGTAAATTCCCAATTTTCTTGCCAAGAGATTCTTACTAAATCAGGATTTTCTCGCTGGTCTGGAGGGGGCCGGGAAGAGTCACTGGGCTTCCCAGTGGGCTGGCTGCTCGCGGCCTTGGCTTAGGGGCCTCAGCAGCAGAGAGCAGGATATCCGCAGGACGCCTGCGACCAGGGACAAGGTGACTCAGGCGGAAGAACGCCACCTAAATAGTTCCGGTGTGCCATCTCTGAGTCAACTTTGAAATCAGAGTTAATATATATAATCCTGGGATGAAGCGCATGGGTGATGGGAAGTGGAGAAGAAGACAGAATCTGAAAGAAGCCCATCAAGGAGGTTGCCACAAAGATAAAAGTTTGACTGCAGCCAAATCGAGTGTCCAGAGAGAAATCGCATCCAGAGGGTTCAGCGGATGACTTGTGATTTCCTCCGCTGACCCTGCTCATAAAGTGCTGGCCGTGGTTCAATCCAGGGACCCACTGGGAGTGTGTATTTCCTTAAAAACACATCAGGAAAGCATCGTAGAACAGCTGTGTAAACAGATAGGGACCCTTGGGATGCAGTAAGTATCCTTGATTTTTGTGCTCGTGATTCTTTCTCTAGAATTATGTGGAGAAGGCAGGGCTGTCCAATATTTTGGTTTCCCTGGGCCACATTGGAAGAAGAACTGTCTAGGTCCCCATAAAATATACCAACATTAATGATAGCTGATGAGCTAAAACAAAACAAAACAAAACAAAACAAAACAAAAAACAATGGTCACAAAGAATTTCATATTCTAAGAATGTTTATGCATTTGTGTTGTTCTGAATTCAAAGCGGTTCTGGGCCACATACGGCCTGTGAGCTGAGGGTTGGACAAGCTCAATCTAGGGTTTTGTGTACTGAGAGAGGAGTATACAATTCATAGGCAAATCTCTCAAGCAATATTTTGCATTAGGAATGGCCTCTCAGACCCTTTTTTACCTGCCCTTAACTTACTTCACTCTGGCTCCTAGCCCTCCAGAGCCCGTTTATTAATTCCAGTTCTTCAAAGTGAGGGACCAAGGAAATGTATTGCATCATTTATTCTTAAAAAACAAAAATTAGTTTATTGTTTGAAACAAGGTGAGAGAGAGAGAGAAACAGAGAGACAGAAAGAGAGAAGGGGGAGGGCCCAGAGCAGTCTCCATGGTTGTACATCATTAGTTGTGACATGGTTTTATTGCACACAGGTGGGTGAGGGGCTGTGTGGGGTGGGAAATGAACCAGGGGATTCCTGAACAGGAGATGAGAACCTTCCCTGCTGAGACATCCTAATGGTTACTAGTTGTGCCACAGTTCAGCATATGGGGTTTGCATAGGCTGACATCAAGAATTGAGACCTTGGGAAAGCTGGGATGGCTCAGCGGGTTAGGTGCTCGCTTTGAAGCCCCAAGGACCGAAGATCAAATCCCGGCTCCGGCCCAGGTGGACCCACATGCTGAACTGGGGTGTGCTTCCTCAATGCGGTGAGGCCCCCAGTTCAGTTCAACAAAATAAAATAAAATAAAATAAAATATTAAAAAAAAAAAGAAAAAGGAATTGAGTCCTTGTGGCTGTGAAGCAAGTGCTCAACTGCTGAGCATTCTTGGCATCCCTGCCATCATGTATTCTTTTAATGTGCTTTGAGCAATTACTACCTAGCAGGGAGGCAAAAGGGCACCCATACCTTGCCCTGAAGACACTCTAGAGTCTAGTTGAGGAAATAGAAAATTTCAACGAAAGGTTTGTAATACAAAATGTGAACTCCCCAGTAGGTTGAAACATAGGCTTCTTGAAAGCCCAGCAAGGCACAGGCACCTGGATTGAAGTTGTGGGCTCATGGGAGATGGGGTGGGGATAGAACTAAGTCATCACAATGAATAGAAGCAGGGAGCTGGTTCTAACCTGAGATTAAAAAAAAAAAAGTGAAATGTATCTGGTAGATAAATGCACGGTATGAAGCTTGATTGGATCTTGGTTGGGAACACAATACAGTGAAATACATTATTGGGACAAATGGAAAAATCTGCAGATAGAAAGTATTGAACAATATTCAAAGGTTGTTTTTTTTTAGTGTTTTTTTTTTGTATTTTTTTTAAATTTATTGTTAAATTTGATGAGGTTACATTGGTTGGTAACAATTAGACAGTTTACAGATGTACAAGTCCACCTCACATCATTCATGCATCGTATTATGTGCCCATCACTCAGTATCAGTTCCCCTTCCATCACCTTATATCTAGTGCCCACTCCCACCTCCCCCCACAACTGTCCCCCCGCTCCTCC
>PVKE010018051.1:0-30021 GCA_004027555.1 Craseonycteris thonglongyai
GATAGTGGGATGTGTGTGTGTGTGTGTGTGTGTGTGTGTGTGTGGTGTGTGGTATGAGCAGGTGTGAGATGTATGTATGTGGTATGTGGTGGGTCTGGGGTGTGTGGTATGTGTTTGTGTGTATGATGTGTGGGGTATTTGTGTGATGTATATATGTGTGGGGATGTGTGTGAGTATGATACATAGATTTTGTGTGGTGTGTGCATGTGTATGGGAAGTGGCATATGGTGAGTGTGGTGTTTAGAATATGTGCATGAGATTGGTGAGATATGTGTATGAGTAGGGTGTGTGTGCTATGGTATGAGACAGATGTATGTCCAGTGAGGTTTGTGTCTAGGGTAAGCATGGGTCATGTGTGGTATATGTTTGTGGTATATGTGGAACATGTGTGTGTGCACATGCTATATAATTTCAGAGTACCAGATTTGGAACCAGGCTGCCAGGCAGCCTGGCTCTACCACATAGGAAATAACTTCTTTGTGCCTTCTTTCCTTGGGTTTGAAAAAAGAGGGTTAGTAATAAGAGTGCCTACCTCCAAGTGATGTCAGGTTCTGCATGTAAGAGGCTTGGAACAATGTCTAGCACATAAATGACAGTAACGATTAGCTGTTGTTTGGTGTTTGGTCATATCACAGGCACTTGGGTTTTTGGGTGCTCTTTAAAGGTCTCTGCCCTCTCTGTTGGTTGATGGTCCTTTGAAGAAGCAAGCAGTGACAGTGTATTATAGAGCTGTTAGATCCAAGCTAACAGAGAAGGCTTTTCTTCTTCATGTCCTTGTGGATCTCCAGCATCGCCAGTCAACTTTGAATTCACTGTAGATTCTGACAACACAAAAAAATCCTGAGCTGCTTGGATTTTCAGAAACCTGTCTGGGCTGAGGAAGAATAGAGGCAGCATTCTAGTGTACTCTACTAGTAAGAAAAGAAAAATCTTTTATAAGAATGGTAGGTGGATAGCTATCAAATATTAACCTAAACCACCACCACATCTCAATAATAGCATACATGCAGTAAGGTGCAATTTGTTAGTTGGTTATATAACCTACAGTTTTTAACAAAGAAAAGTACCCATGGAAACTAGAATGGTAAAAACTCATTTAGAATGAGTGGGGGACGTCTCTGGCTGATGGTTCAGAGACTGACATTCAGTATAGGTAGCAAGACACCGTGGGTTGAGGAAAACTCACTTTCCCTTATTTTCACCTGATCCAGAGAGGTTTTTAGGGCATTGGCAATGAGAACCCATCTGGAAGCTTATTTTTTCATTGTCAGGACCATCTTGTGTAGATTATCAGGTAGAGACTAGGAAGTTAATCATAATTTAATAATAAAAAATTAAGGCTGTCAAATTGCTGCAATTGGACATATGCACAAAGAAATATGTATAAAATTTGTGTGTACTTGTGTCTCCTGACTATCAAACATAGTTGCCTCTTCTGCTTCTCTATCCCATTTTCTTGCATTATTTTATTAACTTCTTTCCCATGTAGATTGTAAGGTTGACAAAGAAAGAACTTTTACCTCCCTTGCTCATGGCTATAGTCTATTCTCTGAAACAGTTCAGGAATATTGCAGATGTTCTAGACTTAGTTGTTGAGTAATAAATGAATAATTGGGGGGGGGAACTAAATTGTCCAGTGAAAGCACTTGGTAGCATATAATGTTGCACCTCTGTACAATGGAACCATTAAGAGTTATGTCAAATATAAATCCTATTTATTAATATGGGAAGACATACATGATGTATTTAGTAAAAACAATTAGATTGCAAATTGCAAAGCAGTTTATAATTACATATATGAATCTTTTATTAATATATGTGTATATGTTTATAGTTATGTGTAATGTGTATATGGTCATTATATATATTTGCTTAGAAAAAGTTGCAGACCACCTACCAGTGGTAATTTCTGTGTGGTGAGATGATGGACGATTTTTCTTACTTTTGCCTTTTTGTATTGTCTGAAAATTTTAAAATAGAAACACAATGGCTTTAAAATTGAGAAAAGTAAAGATAATTAAAAAAAAAAAAGATTTTCTTTGAAATGCCAAAACCTTCCTTTAAAGCCAAGGTCTTGGCTCTGATTTGTTCCAGCTGCCGAGGGCCACAGAAACTTTGTACCAGAGATTTTGAGAAATGTTCAGATAATTTCTTCTGCCTGATTACTATGGGGTTGAACTTTTTGAAGCTTCAGAAGGAAAAGAAGAAAAATGCCAACTACTGGCATAATATAGACCCTCAGCACATGCTTGTTAAGTGGAATGAATAAAGTTGGAAACTTACGTGTGGCCTGTGCTTTGAAGTTGTCCCTGTTGGCTCCAGGTGGAGGGACTTGATTTGTGGTACACTGGAGAATTGTTGCAAGTCCCTCATGTTCAAAGTCCTGTTTATCTCATCAAATGTATTTATTCAGAATCCCACCCTTCTAGATTAAGTAAGAATAAATAAAAAAAGAGGATGCTGGGATGGCTTGGAAGGTTAAGTATGCGTCGTTCAGCATGGGGTCCAAGGATTGGATCCCGACCCTGGCCTATGTGGACCCATATGCCAGGGCAAGCTTCCCATGTGGAAGACCCCCAGTTCAGCTCCTGCCCTGGGCAGGCTTCCTATGTAGGAAGCCCCGATCTTATGGGGGTGTGCCTCCCATGTGGGAGGCCCCTCGGTTGCTGTCCTGTGCAGCAAAATGAATTCCTTCCAATGTGGGAAGCAGCTAATGTATTTTGTGATGGAATTTGATTGAGTTTCAGATAATAGAGTTTTTGAGTGTTGATCTGGTTTTGACTGTTGAGCTGGTACTAACACCTTTGCTACCCACCTTGCCTTCTGAGTTTTAACACTTTTTTTAAATTTTAAAATCTAATGAAATCCACATTTGTTTCATACCTTGGGACAGTGGGCTACATAGCTTAACAAGGAGGTGCTAAAGTAACCATTATTATTCGCTCTTTCTATGGACCGGGCACTAGGTTCAATTCCTTACTTGATCGCTTCATTTAATCCTTCTGGCCACACTCGCAGTAATTGGTGCCATTTTAGAGGAGGATGCACCTGTGACTCAAGAAAGGTTAGTACCCTGCTTGAAGTCACACATATGGACATTAAATGACACAACTGGACACACTGCCAACTCTTTTCTACTCTCTCAATCCATAATTCTAGACTGTTTTTCTGTCTTTTTAAATTCTTTAATCACACCAATAAGAAAACTACCTACTTTTTATGCCCATTCTTGGTCCCTTAGGGTTGTTGGGTGACCTTATGTGCTAGCTTTCAAGGTGGATTGGTTTGGAATCATTCCTATAAGGTAGAGGTATTTGCTAACAGGAAGGGGGGCATTTTACAATAAGATTACATTAGGTTGTTTTGCTTTATTATTAATGTTGTCTTCATCTCAAACTCATCCTGTTTAGCTTAAACTTTTTAGACAGTACCAGGAAATATAGAACCTCATGTGGGAATTGTGGGAAAAGCTGCTTTTAATTAGCCAACAGATGAGAAAATATTACGTTCAGCTAGAATACCTTCTTTGTTGGCCTCACATAACTCTCAGGCAAGCCTATTATTTTGATTTCACTTAATTGATTTCATATTTAAAAGGAAAATAGAAGTTTTGTAGTTGCAAACCTACCTCTTAATATCTAGAATCTTACACAGCTTCTCCATGAAGTCACTATTATTTAGGACAGCAAGAAGTAAGTTGTTTGCAGTAGCCTGAATTTATAATGATGCGGGTATAGAACAATTAATTTTCCAACACAAAATTTCAGGGAGTGAACACGGGTACCCAAATATAAGAGATTAATCATTTAAGTACAGAGGGACATGGAGACCAGTTAATTACCAGGATCTGAAAGTCAGCAGTCTAATCCGATTAAGTATGTAAATTGAGCAGTAGTGTTCATTTTCAGTGTCCTTTCGAGCTAATAATTAAATGATGAATTTAGAAATTAATTGTTAGGTAGTGGACAGCTTATTCAGTGAGCACTACCTCCCTTCCCCTGCTGTGCCCAGCATTTGGAAGTTCTCTGGCCTGACTCATTTTTTTTTATTTTTTTAAGATTTATTTTATTGATTTTTGACAGAGAGAAACAGAGACAGAGAGAGACAGAGAGAAGGGGAAGGCCCAGAGCAGTCTCCATAGTTGACATTAGTTTTCCATATAGTTTCACTCCACAGGTGGGCACAGGGCTGCACAGGGCAGGAACTGGGCCGGGAACCTCCCACATAGGTCCCAGCAAGAACTGAAGTGGGAAGCACACCCCAGTTCAGCATGTGGGTCCGCCTGGGCCGGGGCTGGGATTCGATCCTCGGTCCTCGGGGCTTCAAAGTGAGCGCTTAACCCGCTGAGCCATCCCAGCTTCCCCCTGACTCATTTTTGACTTGGCCATGAAGGAAGTGAGAAGAAATTTACACTATGAAGAAATAGTCTCTTTCCTGTGCCTGCTCTCTGACATGACAGTGAAAATGAGACTGTTTCTCCTCGAGGACAGTGCTGTATTGCTACTTGACTTGTAATAAGCATCAGGAGAATAGCACTGGGGAAAGATGAAAACTAAACCTTAGCAGTTCTGCTCCTGTTAGGAAATCAAATGTCTGGGTAAACCTGAGTATCGGGTTTGTAATAAAAGAAAAGTCCTTCTCTGCCTAGATCAGCCTGCAACCATCTCTACGTCCTCCGGTTCCCAGAGGGGACATTGTTTTAACAGTGCACCCAAGAGAGCTTTTCTATTGTCATCTTGACTTACTTAACTATTACATTCCTAAGCCTGTTTTCCCTGGGTGACTGTATGATACGAGCCAGAATGCTATGTGATACAGATGTTGTGCTAATACTTTGTCTGTGTGACTCTCTGTAACTGTGTGTTGATATGCTGTGGGGTAGGATCACTCAGATGCCAGTCTGAGTCTGGGGTCCATCACAGACAGGCAGGGAGAATAGCTCAATCTCATGTGAGCTTCCAAGATATGATCCTTCCTATTGGGTAACCTCAGAGTACCTGTTTGTGATTTGTTATGTTATTAATATGAACAATTCTTATGTGGAACTAATTGCCTAATGCATGCCCTTACACACACCAGGTACCCAGAAAGGTCTCCAGAGTACAGAGCTAAGTGAACAAATGCATGATGAGGGGAAATACAGAGTTCCGTGTTCTTGGTAGCTATGGTCACAATAAAAGGAGATTAGAAAGATTTTGTATTAGAATTATCGATATTAACTGAGAGACATTGAGATTCAATTCTGATTCAGTGAACTTGGTATCTTTCAATTAACTAATATATTTTCTTTTTTTACTTTTTTGTTTCAAAAGTAGAACATACATGTAACATTCAAAGTGACAAAGCATCAATAATCAATATAGACCTTGGGTTCAGAGAGGATTTTATGAACTTGACCTCAAAGACAAGGGAAATAAAGGCAAAAATAAATGAATGGGACTATATCAAACTACAAAGTTTCTGCACAGTGAAGAAATTGTATAAAAATAAAATCTAACTGAATGGGAGAAAATATTTCTTAAACATGTATCAGTACTACCTTTTTTTAGTGTTATTTACTTGAAAGTGCTTTGTATATTTAAACATTATAAATGCTTCTTCCCTCCTCTTGCTGGCTGGTAGCTCTATATTGAGAGATGCTATACAAAAAGGTCTTATGTATCTGCATTTCTGACAAGTTCAGCACAATCGCTTGTACATAACAGGTGTTTAATGTTTGTTCATTAAACAGAACAGACAAACATATTGTTGGACCTAACGTACTTGGAGCTTCATTTCTTATTCCTAGGTAAGTTTTCACAACTCAAAAGTGATGTTAGGAACTGACAACACTCAATGCAAATGAGTGAATTAATGATGGTGTCATTTCAGGCATGAGTAATGGAGATATTTTGGGCTGAGTAGAATTCTTTTTGTGCCAGTTGAGCAACTCTCTTTGTACTTACAGTAAAGGCTGCCTCTGACTTCTATTAAAGCCTGTTGCGTATGTTTTTCTGCTCATAGAAAGGCAAAGTAGAGATAGAGAACATGGGCATTTAATTTAAACACAACTAAGCTTGGGTTGCTACCCTACCATTGCTTGTCACCACTGGATAGCTTCCTTAGGTATCTGGACTCCCAGTATCACAAGAACAAAGCACATGATTATGGTAGAAATTGGAGATAATGTGACTTACATGGTGTATTGTAGGCACTCAATGACTATTGCTATTTTAATCATGGCTTTTATTTTAGACAGTCCATGCAATAATTCCTAACTTTTCTGGTTTCTTTGTAAGTCTAATAAAACCAATATAGTTCAGTCTTCTGATATTCCAAATACATCTGCTCTGGCTGCCATAGCAAAAAATTTGGTGGTTTAAACAATAGAAATGTATTTATTTTCTTACAGTTTTGGAGGCTGAAAGTCTGAGATAGGGGTGGCAGCTTATCTTCCTGGCTTGCAGATATCCATCTTCTCCCTATGTCCTTATATGGGAGAGAGAGAGAGAGAGAGAGAGAGAGAGAGAGAGAGAGAGAGAGAGAGAGAGAGAGAGACAGACAGAGAGAGAGAGAAGGGGGAGGGCACAGAACAGTCTCCATAGTTGTACATCATCGGTTTTTCCACATAGTTTCATTCCACAGGTGGGTGGGGCTGCACAGGGCAGGAACTGGGCCAGGGTCTCACCCCGGTGAGAACTGAACTGGGGGGAGCTCCCCAGTTCAGCGTGTGGGTCCACATGGGCCAGGGCTGAGATTCAATCCTCCGTCCCCAGGGCTGCAAAGTGAGCGCCTAACCCACTGAGCCATCCCAGCTTCCCCAAGTGTTCTCATTTCTAATAATGTAGTTTGGGGGCCAGAGTTCCTTACATTGTAGGTCCTCAATTAAGGTTTATTGATTTTGCAAATAAATTTGTTTACCTCTTCATCACTGAAGCGCAAATGCCAGATAATATTCATGACTATATGAGCAGCCCAAAGGACAAGCTGAAATTCAATTCCAAAAAAGTAAGATTACTTTATAGAAGTAAATAAAAGTTATTTCAATAACCCAGGTCCCCAGTCTTATCTGAAGTCCTTGGAACCAGATGTATTTAGGAATTTAAAAATATTGAAATTTTATGAAGGTAATAGAATATGTATGCTGTATATAACACCCCCAGTGGGGTCTAGAGAAACACCCCATAATTAAACACATTTATAATTCTTTAGTGAAATGTGTGACTATTTATACTAAGTGAAATATGCAGAGATCATAAATAGTTTCACATCAGTTTAGGTCAGATTTGCCACAGAAGAAATTCAGTTTAGGTGTGGTTTTTCTGCCAAATGAGTTATGAAAAATAATTTGATGCTCGAAACTTTTAGAAAAAAAGGTTTGGAATAGCAGGTAAGGGACTGAGGATCTGTATTATTAAAATCAGTGTTAATACTGCCTTTATGAAGTAATATTTACTCTTCAGAGTTCAAGGCATTGCCATACGACTTGGTTTTAGGTGTTAGAAAATGGAAATAAAATTTGAAATGCAAATTCCAGGACTTCCAAACACGTGGGCAATCATGATTTCATGGTTCATGACTATCTAATGATGAGTATCCAGGCAGAAAGCTTTCCTGAATTTGTAAGGAGCATACGATAGCACAAACTGTGCTCTTATCAATTGTAACTCACTGCTATTAGGTGACAGAAGATCTTACAATATAGATTCCATGGGCTCATGCTCACAGCAGGGAAGAACAATTTGAAAATGAATCACTTAGCTTTTACTTACTTTTGAAAAATCTCACCCAGACAGTTGCAAAGGAATACATTTGACCCAGAGTCTTGCGTAAATTGGAGAACATTCTGTCCACCTACTCTTTTCAAGCTCAGAAATGCGATAAGATGACCTCTACCATAACACAGAACAAATAGTGCCTGTCTGGGACGTTCACAGTAGAGATGAGAAGCCTTTGTTTTTTTTCTCTGAGCCATGTTCTGCATCACAACATTCCCTGGGATGTTTACCACTTATTACACTTACCTGCTCATCACAATCACCAGGAAAAAAAGTCAGATTTTCAATATACCATCCTAGAAGAATCGGTAGGTGTGGAAACCTCAAAACCTTTGTTTGTTTAGCATAGCTAAGTTTGGTGACTAGAGTTCACCTTTCAGACCATACTGCCCTTTTGGGGCACAGCACCAGACATCCTATGTGGCAAGAGAAAGCCAAAGTACACAGTGTTTAACTGTAGGTTCATGAGAAGCAGGGATTTAAATCTTTTAAATGTAAAATTTTTTTTTAAAGATGCACTTCCATTGTTTTTGACAGAGAGAGAGAGAGAGAGAGAGAGAGAGAGAGAGAGAGAGAGAGAGAGAGAGAGAGAAGGGGGAGGGCCCAGAGCAGTGTCCACAGTTGCATGTCATTAGTTTTCTACATAGGTTCATTCCACAGGTGGGCACAGGGGTCACAGGGCTGCTCAGTGCAGGAACCAGGCAGTGGGCTCGGGGCCATGCAAGGCAGGAACCAAGCTGAGGGCCTTGTGCATGGGAGGCCCACTCCCCACAAGTTGGGGGCCTCCCACATAGGAAGCTAGCCCTGGGCCGGGGCTGGGGCTGGGATTCAATTCTTGGACCCCAGGGCTGCAAGGCGAGTGCTCAACACGCTGAGCCATCCCGGCATCCCCTTTAAATGTAATTTTGACAATCGTCATTTTGACAGTTGGACATAAAAGATGAATTAGATTCAAATGTTCTCATTTATCTGTTTTATAAAATGTCCTTCCCAAGCATCTAGGTTGGTAGCCCAGTGAGAGCCCTAAGCCTGTGGAGAAGTGGCTGTGGAATTTCGATCCTGTCTTTTTGCTCTTGCCTCATAGTGTTAAGTTTATCTATGAGGTTCTTTAGGGAAACATGCTGGGGTGGTTTCAACACAGCCACACCTCACACCCTCCCAGGCTGGTGTATAGCAGGGGCCACACACTCAGAGGCTCACAGGTACTGAATAGACACACACCCACACACACACACATCAACACCACCACCACCACACACAAAAAGGAGCAAAGCTAAAATGTCACTCTGGATGATAGTTTCCCACAGTGATTGACTTTAATGCTAGTTGATACAGGAAGGTAGTCAGACAGACCCAACATTGCGTGCCAGAAATACGGCTTCTTCTCGCTTCTTTTTTTTGCTCAGCATGGTCCTCCTGCCTGTATTTGACTGATTCAAGCTTCTCTTTCCCAAGTGCCTTCCTTTGAGCTTGAAAAGGTCCTGGGGAGTTGTGGATGTTCTGAAAGGATGTGGTGTCGTCGGTGCCCTTGTCCACAGCACAACTCATCCTGGCTACACCAGGAATAGGGCTCGAAGGGGTCACACATAGACAACAGTAGTATACAAAGTTTGATAGCAGTTTTAACCATTTTCAAACATATTTCTATTATCTCATATTCTGTACCTTCTTTTCATTTTTTCCCCACTAGCTTCTGCTGCCTGTGCTTTCTCAGGGTTTGATTCCATTTTTTTTCTTCTTGCTGTGACACCAGCTTCTACTTTCTGGTCCCTGACTGTCTTCTTTGCTTGACATGATGGTTCATCCTTGACCTTTTCTGTCAATCTGTTTTCTCTGGGCTCCCTCTGACCCCCTAGTTCCGTATGACAGAAAACATGTTGGAATTTAGAGGAAAGTACCGGTTTCAGGCTTGTTTTATATATTACAGACTTTTTGTTTTCAGAAAATTTCTGAACTTCACAGAAGGGGCATTATGCATCGGTTTGTTCACAAATCTTTGGTGCATAATGGAAGCTTCTGCATTAATGGCTTGACTCTTCAGAGGCCCTCAATTTAAGGATTGGGAGTCACAGGTCTAAAGGCCTACATGTCCCTTTCTCCAGTCTGCCAGTTACTGTTTGCTTTCCTCTAAATCACTGTCACCTGAAAAGTGCGAGTAAAAAAGGGTCCGTTTTTTCATTCATTCACTTATGCATTCATCCTTTGATCAAAATTTTAATGCTCATTTCACTGCATATTATTGAAGGAATTGCTGGGGATGTAAATGAGGATTTGTTACAGTCCTTCCCCCAGGGGGCTCAGCTTCTGGTCAGTAAACAGGTGCCTAAAACCTTTAAAGTTGTTCAAAATATGCATCAGTAATTATAATCAGAGTCATATTTTATGGAAGATCAAAAGACATTGCAACACAGTGGGTCCAGACTGTCTCAGCTTAAATTCTGGCTCCAAGTTTAGTTCTCCTACATCAGGCTACTTTCCTATCCTCTTCATGCCTCAGTTTCCTGATATGTAACTTGTGGATGTAGGTGGATTCAGGTGTTATGGGGCTGAGACCTAAGCAGCTTTGGAACTCATTTTTAAGAACTATAATACCAAGTTAGAAATATAAAATTAGGTGCAAAAGTAAAAATTTATGTAGGATGAGGAAAGAAATTATAATTGATTTCATTAAAAACAATAACGACATGGGAAGCTGGGATGGCTCAGTGGGTTAAGCTCTCACTTTGCAGCTCCGGGGACTGAGGATCGAATCCTGGACCTGGCCTGTGTGGATCCATATGCTGAACTTGGGAGTGCCCCCAGTTTTGTTCTCACCAGGATGAGACCCTGGCCCAGTTCCTGCCCTGTGCAGCTTTGTGCCCACCTGTGGAATGAAACTATGTGGAAAAACCGATGATGTACAACTATGGAGACTGTTCTGGGCCCTCCCCGTTCTCTCTGTCTCTGTATCCCTCTCTTTCTCTCTCTCTCTCTCTCTCTCTGTCAAAAACAATAAAAATAAATCTTAAGAAAAACAACTGACAAATGCCATCAGCATCATGAAATCTCCAAATATACAATTTTATTGCTATCAATAATATATGTCTGCCTAATATATCTTTGTAATAAGTTATTTTGCATATATTTTGGCTGCATAGTTTAGTTACTTTTTTACATAACAACTTTATAATATTTTCTATATAGCAAGAGCAGAAAAATATCACATTTTTCTTATAGTATGTTTGTCAATAAAAAAATACTAGTGGTTTAAAAAAGTTTTTTTTTTTTTTTACTTCTAAGTTTTACAATTCATTCTTCCTAATACCAGCTATTTGTACTTTTCTTCTCAGGTGGTGTTTTGTGCCCTGTGACAACTTCTGGGGTAATTCCAGCACTTTAGTTCTGCTAGGAGTGGCCTATAAGCTCAGCAGCTGAGGAAATTAGACCAGAAGCTGGTCTAATTGTCCTCGCTGCCTTAGTTTGGGCTATTATAACAAAGTACAGTAGGCTGGGTGGTTTCCAAACAACAGAAATTTATTTCTCAAAGTTCTTGAGACTAAAAGTCCGGAATCAGGATACCCACATGGTCAGGGAGGGCCTTCTGGTTTACAGAGTGCTGAGATCTCTTTGTCTCCTCAGAATGTAGAAAGAGAACTCTCTAGTCTCCTCTCATAGGGCACTAATCCCATTCTTGAGGACTCCACCCTTGTGAGCTAATTACCTATCAAAGGCTCCATCTTACAATAGCCTTGGAGATTATGACTTTAACATATAGATGTCGGAGGGCATAAACATTTGGTTCATTGCACTCCCCTAGTCCATTAGTCTTGGAATATGTTGTGAGTTGGCTGTAGACTCTGAGTCCCAGCATTTATTTTCAAAGGCCAAAGTATATGCCTACATGACCTCAAAAAAAGAGGTGTTTTTAACACATTTTTTTTTTTGACAAGGAAGCTAACTCTAATTTTGTAATTTTGGTAAAGATGTTCGTAGCCAAGTCAGGGTTTGTTTGTTTTTCTTAATAGCAAGAAGCAAAAAGTCACAAAGATGAGTTAAATTTAAAAGCAGGCTCAGTGAAATGCAACAATATATAGTTCCAGAAATAAAATTGGGGAACACAGAAATGGAATTTGAGAATAAAGAACAGCTGGTCTCTATGGAGATTAACCTGGAAAGTGAGTCTTCCCGTCCTCTCCCAGGCCTTTTTGTCTCATAGCTGCTTTCTTCTTGGGCACCTGTTCATTTGCTGCTTCTCTCGGCAGCTGGTGTTCACTGCTTTCCTACTTACCACTAAAGGTTGTGGATATGACCTTGAATTTCCACGGCACTGACTTAACCATGATGCTCTCTGACATCCCAGAGCCATGTGTCCACCAGCATCTGACTAGTTGCCTGACAGAGAGTGGATCTGATTGGCTTAGCATAGTTTCTGGATCTGTTCTTCCTGTATTGGAGGTCCTGTCCTGATGATGACTCATCTGTGACTAGAAGGAGCTAGAACTTGTGGTAGGAAATAGCCATTCAGGCCACCCCTTTAGCGGAGGCTGAGCATTGGCTGAAATTTTCAAAAAGAGAAAACGGGCAGGGAATCTATTATGCATTAGACAGTGATTCAGTGAAGTTCAATAAGACAAAGAGATGTGAGCGTGTATAATGTATGCGTGTATGTCTCTAGCCAGGGGTTACTGAAGTGTGCAGGAAGGAATGTTAGCCCACAATAGGTCATGCGCCCTCTTGCTGGATCATCAACTTTAAATATGGATAATTGAAAAGATGTTTTGCAAGATTAGTTTGGAGAGCATACAATCTAACTGTTTATGACCATAACCTCTCAGGTATACATATTTACCCCTCTCTGGAGACTTCAGTGGAAATGTTTAAGAAGCACTGAATGCTTATTTATACCCTGCCTTTTTCTAGAAGAGACAAGCTGCAAACTCACTTTGTTTTCAATGATCACATCAGCAAATTTATGAAATAAATTTGGAGAGTATTCTTGGAAGTACTTTCCTTACTTATTCGACATTCATTCATTCATTCCATACATATGCTTTGAGTAACTACTATCTGCCAATAATGACAAAACCATATGGCCCTGCCATTATGGAGATTACAGAGAGGTGAGGGAGACTGTAAATAAACATGTTAACAAAGAAATTAATTATGCTTCACTAACTGAGATAAATTCTATGAAGGACTCAGAGCGCTGGAATGAGGAATAACAGTGGATGTAGCAGCAACATCACAGAAGACGGCTTGGAAAGGGCCTGAGGAAGGAAGTCCTCATGAGTTAGACCTGAAGGGTGGGGAGGACGTAGCTCTATGAAAAGCTAGGGAGGAGCTCTCCAGGCAGAAGGAACAACAGTATGTGCTCGGGTATGATGCAGGGAAGAGCTTGACTTGTTTAAGGAATTGAAGGCAAGTTCAAGAATATAATAGGTGATGAGTGAGGTCAGTGGTGGGGTTCAAGGGCAAACAGTATAACTGGGACTTACAAGCAATGAGTTTGGGTTTTATTCCAGGCACAATGGGAAATTATTGAAAAGTGTTCAATGAAAGAATGATTTTATTTTATGTGTATTTCAAAAAGATCCCTCTGGTGAAATATAAGAAAAGACTAGAAATGAGCAAGAAGGGAAGCTGGACGTTAAGTTGGGAGGCGCTCTTGCAGCATGGTGAGGGTGAGAATGGAAAACACCTCACAGGATGGGGAAGTGAGTTTATTCCAGAAAATGAATCCACTTTCCAGGTGGTGACACCAAGCAGTCCAGACACGTGCTTATGCCCGCTAAAGGTCAGTTTGCCCAGATACAGATTGTGGATAGTGGGGTTCACCACAGAAGACTAGAGTTTTATCTGGATACATAATTGAAGGAAAGGAATGAGAAGGGGCTGAGGGTCCTTGCAGTAGCGTGATCATAATGGCAAAGCATGTATTCAAAGTTGGATAAGGTTGGAAAGTCAAAGCAGGGAGAGACTGGTTATGAGATTGTGCCAACATAAGTAAGACTGAGGAATCGTGCAGTGTGGGCATTTGAACAAGTGACCTGAACAGGATAGGATGTCTGGCCCATACGAGGTGTTTCTGAAATCAAGAGACACTGCAGTTTCTGGTGACGCAAGGCCAGGTGTGACTATGGGGTGGCTTACTGTAGGTAAGGAGGTGAGGGAAGGGAGAAACTAGAGTTGAAGTCATTGAAGTTATTTGTGGAGAGGATGGAGCGTAAACAGGGAGATAGCTTCATAGCCAGAGGGATGTGATCAGATAACTTCAGCAAGACTGAAGTCGAAGGGACTCAGAATTCTGGACGGGATACCTAAAAGGAGCACGAGTTCTGACTGATGACCTGGAAGCTGCAGTGGGGACTAGGAGGACACATCTCTTTTTTTCCAACTGGAGGAACAGGGAGTATGACAGAAAAACAAATGAGAAGGATGGTATAGAAGCCGTGTTTATACAGACAGCTAAATGAAATGAGATGTGAATGTAAGAAAACTTGCTTGTCACAGATGGGCTGTCCCCAAGGGCACAGTGGGTGTGGGAGGGAAGCAGGGAGGTTGAGTCTAGTTAGAGAAGCATAAAGCAGTAAAGGGGAGAGGAAGCTGGGATGGCTCAGTGGGTTAACATGGGGATCCAAGGATCGAATCCCTTCCCTGGCCCCAGCCCGCATGGAACAAAACCATGTCAAAAACTGATGATGTACGACCCTGGAGATTGCTCTGGGCCCTCTCCCTTCTCTCTCTCTCTCTCTGTCTTTGTCAAAAACAATAAAATAGATCTTTAGAAAAAAAAAAGGGGTGGGGGAGACTCCTGATGGTGATGCATAATCACCAAGGCTTGGGATCCTGGAGTGATGGAGGTCAACGGAGTGCAAGCCCTGGTAGCTTCATCCTGATGCCGTCCTTGGGGAGGTTTGACATGGGACCGGCTCTGAGATCCAGCATTCCCTTCCTGGTGGTGTGGTGGATTCCAGGGTACCGCTTATGAAGCTGTGGCTGCAGGGAGGGGCCTTTCCACCCAGGCTACTCAGGACACGTACAGGTGAGGGCAGCAAAAACCAGAGGGCTTGTTCCCGAAGCCTGCCAGGTACTTTATTACTAATCGTCAGGACAATGCTACTGAGTGGATTTATTTTTCCCATGTAATAGAAGCTGACACTGCAGCTCCGACAAGTTGAAAGACTTGGCTAAGGTGAGCCAGTAAGGATGGAGAGAGGATTTTAAACCCAGGTTTTTCCAAACCCCCAGCCTGAGTTCTTTCCCTTATTACAAAATTGCAGGCACTGTAGTAGGAGTCAGGAGGTTAAAGAACAAGGAGAGACGCTTCCCTTGAGGGGTTGGGAAAAATTCCCGCTTTACTTGACTGTCAACCCCATGAGATTTTGAGCTTCTTGAAAGCAGATATTGTCTTTATCTCCCTAGCTACTAGCACAATGCTTGAAACCTAGTACGTGCTTAATTATATTTAATAAGGAAATGGATTAACAAATTTCTTTGTCTTTTCTTTTCTCCTCTTTCCTTCTTTCCTTATTTAATAGTGGGCCAGTGGCTCATGGGCTTCATTTTGGGCCCATGACCATAAGTTTCCAGACTTTTTCTCAAAGTTTCTGATTAACTTGCTCAATGTAGCTGAGACATCCCTTAACACCACCAGGACTTGACAAGCTGTGAGTTTACTCTGTGCACTGTGGTGTGCAATACTCAGAATTATTAGTGCATTCGTCACTGAACCTAAAGGGTGCAGTGTGTGTGTGTGTGTGTGTGTGTATGTGTTGTGTGTGAGAGAGAAGAGAACAAGTTTATTTGTGTAAATTTTGAACGTATGGTCTATGTTCACCACTTTATCCTAAGACTCCAGAATGGGTGAATTCAGCATTTACAGATGGTTTTCTTCAAGGGTTATTAATGTAAGTAGCAGCCAGTCCTGTGTGCATTTCTTCTTACGCTGTAACACCCTTCTCGTGTGCATTTCTGTTGGGACAGGATTGAGTATGCTTCCTTATCTTGTGTAAACATTCTCCTTTATCCTTAAGGTGGCAGCAACAATCACAACAGTATTTATAAAGAAAATTAACTGAAAGGGTGGAGAAATGGGGAAAAGAGAAAACCAATTCTTTCTGAAATGTTTTATAATCCTCCATTTTCTGCTCAGCAGAATTATATTCATAGCTAGATTACATTCATTATTAAGAGCTTATTTCAGCCTAGACTGTGTGTGTCAGTAGATTAGGCAGTGGAGGATTAGTTTCTCACAGTGGGTGGCTGGAAATAAGTTTCTTATCTGATCATTAAGAGCAGTTGTTCATGGTTTTTGGATCATAATTATTATTTCTGCCATGGATTTTGACTGATTAAATTTTGATGGCTGATCTATGTAATGCTAGGATTCAGCTGCCTGGTACCAGTGCCACAGTAGCAAGGTAGGGTGAGTGTGGGTGCGTTTGCTGGCTTTCAAAAAGTCTCAGATCTCTGTAGTGCCCGATACTTATTTTAGAAAGTATGTAATAATTTTGAGACTTTTGTAAAATAATAGCCTCACAGTAGACTCTCTGTTAAAAGAAAGTCAATCAACTGGCACTCTGAAGCAGCCGACAAAACTTTTTACCAGTTGCTTGAGATTTTGTCTGTTGCTTGAGAGTGCCAGTTGCTTGAGTCCTAGTTAACAGAGAGTCTACATACATTTACCAATCCCCATGGGTGCCGGTTAAATGAGAGCCTACTGTATTAGTAAATAAGATACTAGCAACTACTAGTTACTGTCTAACCTGTGCCTGACAGTCTCGGGCAATTCTACCTCTGTTGCCTGCTTTTTTTTTTTAATAAATAAATTTTATTTTTTATAGTGCTTTTTGATTGACAACAAAATTGAGCAGAAAACACAGTTTTTGAATACCTGCTGCCTGCACATATGCATAGACTCCTCTATTATGAGTATCTCCCACCAAAGTGGTATCATTTGTTACAATGGAGGAACGTATGTTGATCCATCATTATCACCCGAAGTTTTCATAGTTTATTTACATTAGGGTTCACTCTTAGTGTTGTACATTCTGTGGGTTTGGACAAATAAATAATGACATATATCCACCACTGTAGTATAATACAAAATAGATCTGCTGCCCTAAAAATCCTGTATGCTCTACCTCTTCATCCTTCTTTCCTAACTCCTGACAACCATTGATCTATTTACTCTCTCCATAGTTTTGCCTTTTCTAGCATGCCATATAATTGGAATCATGCAGTATGTAGCTTTTCAGATTGTTTTTTACTTAGTGATATACATCAAAGTTTTTCCCATGTCGTTCCATGACTGAATAGCTTATTTCCTTTTAGCATTGAATAATATTCCATTGTCTGGCTATATCACACTATTTATCTATGCACCTACTGAAACACATCTTGGTTGCCTCCAAGTTTGGGCAATTATGAATAAAGGTGCTATAAGCATCCATGTGCAGGTTTTTCTGTAGTCATAAGTGTTTCATCTACTTTGGGTAAATACCACAGAGTACAATTACTAGATTTTATGGTAAGAGTGTGCTTAGTTTTATAAGCAACTATCAAACTCTTCCAAAGCGATTGTACCATTTGCATTCCCATAAGCAATGAATGAGAGTTCCTGTGGCTCCACATGCTCACCAGCATTTAGTGCTGTCAGGTGTTCTGGATTTTGGTCATTCTAAAAGACATGCAATGGTATCTCATTGTTTTAATTGGGAGCTCTCTAAATGACTTACGATGTGGAGCATCTTTTCATATGTTACTCACCATCTGTATATCTTCTTTGGCAAGGTGTCTGTTCAGGTCTTTTGAACTTATTTTAACTCAAGTTGTTTGGTTTCTCAGTGTTTTAAGAGTACTTTGCATATTTTGGATAACTGTCCTTTATCAGGTAGGTGTGTATTTTGCAAACACATTCTCCCAATCTGGCTTATCTTCTCATTCACTTAACATAGTTTTTCACAGAGAAGATACTTTTAATTTTAATGAAGTCCAGCTTATCATTTATTTCAATAATCTTGTCTTTGGTGTCATATCTCAAGAGTCATTGCCATACCAAAGGTCATTTATAGTTAAGGTGACCAGATTTTAACATTGGTAAAGCGGGACACCATTGACTGGGGGGGAGGGGGTTCTTGATTAAAAATGTGGTCTATCTCCCGCCGTTCCCTAGCTTGTCGTGCATTCTTTCCAAAAATTGGGACTTTTTTAAAACGCCGTGGGACTCGGGACACATTGTTAAAAATCGGGACTGTCCCACCAAAAGCGGGACGTCTGGTCACCTTATTTATAGTATCTCCTTTCTTCTTATAAGTTTTATGGTTTACATTTTACACTTAGATCTGTGATCTGTGTTGTTTATTTTTGTGAAGGGTTTAAGGTCTGCATCTAGATCACTTTTTTTCATGTCAATGCCCAGTTGTTCCAGCGCCATTTGTTGACTCTTGTCTGCTTTTATCTTCTCCACAATTTCATGCAAAAGGTATCACCTTTACTTCCATATTAAAGACTAAGAAAGCAAAGAGTAGAAGGATAAAACAACTTTTCCAATTTCATAGAATTCATAAATGGTAGAGTTGGGGTAGGAACCTAGGTATTTCTCACCCTGCTGCCTTTCAATAACATGATTTTTGTGAGCCTGGCCAGGGAGTAGGGCTCTTAAATTATGTTGTGACAGTTTTACAAAATGAACACAGTGATTTTAAGCCTAGGGGTTAAGATATATGTTGTTTCTGGCAAATCAAACCTAAAGAGAAAAATATATTTTCAGAAATATGTTGGGTGATTTTCTCTTGTCATTTAACTATACATCAAACAGGTATTTGAGTATAAAGCAATATGTTTGGTACATTGGAGACAGCATCAAATATGGCACACTCATAGTTTCTGTAGGAAATTTAAATGTTGTGATAAATGTGTATACAAAGGACTACGAGGACCACAAAGCAAGAGTGATTTATTTTTCTTCGGAGGAGGGGGTCTTTTACAATAAGCTACAAAATTGTTCACAACTACGGAAGAAAAAAAAATGTCTTCCCTCAGTTAGCACTACACTCTCCTGTAAAAACATTAAGGACCGCTTTTGGTGATATGACAGAAGTTGGCAAGAGAGAGTAGGAAATCTTGCTCTGTGGGCCTCACTCTGCAGAGGGATGGTTGGGGATGCATTCTCAAGCACTCATAAAACCTGGGATGGGCGTGGGGGTGAAAGATGATGGCGAGCTATGGTGAGGGGATGGTTGGTGATCATAAAATGATGTAAGCTGGTCATTTGTATTCCCAGTCATGAGAGTTGGAATTCATGGTCAAAGCATGTTTACATTCATTCAATTATGATTTGTCGATTACCAATTTTTTTTTATTTTATTTTTTAAAATTTATTTATTGTTTTTGACAGAGAGAGAGAGAGAGAGAGAGAGAGAGAGAGAGAGAGATACATTCAGAGACAGAGAAGGGGGAGGGCCCCAAACAGTCTCCATAGTTGCACATCATTGGTTTTCAACATAGTTTCATTCCACAGGTGGGTGCGGGGCTGCACAGGGCAGGAACTGGGCCGGGGTCTCGCCCCGGTGAGAACTGAACTGGGGGCACTCCAGCACATGGGTCCACACGGGCCGGGGCCGGGATTCGATCCTCGGTCCCCGGGGCTGCAAAGTGAGCGCCCAACCCACTGAGCCATCCTGGCTTCCCCTTGATTACCAATTTTATGTCAGTTGTGTAGTTCACTTTGAAATTAGAGTTATCTAAATGCCCACCTATTAAGAAAATAATTGTTTCCAGAAACTCTCTAGGTTTGAACCTGTGGGACCAAATCCTGTGGGCCCAGTCTTAAGTAAAACAAAAGAAAACAAAACAAAACAGATGTGTGGGGGAAAAATAGAATGTCTTGATAGATCATTACATTCTGAAGACATGACAGAAATACTGTCAACTCTGGGGCAAAGATGATTCTTTCATTAGGTAAATTGAAAGGTTCTTATTAGCATAGGGCCAATGTAGGGGGTAAGAAGAATTGAGGGATTATGTTGGAGATGTCAGTATTTTCCCTAGCTGGGATGGAGAAAAGGCACAGTAACTCCTTTGTTTACTCATTCATTTATTCATTCTTTTATTTGCTTATCACACCCTTATATGACACTTAGTATATGCAAGCACATTATAAATAGTAATTCACTTATTTTAATAACAATCTGTGAGGTAGGAATTATTATTAAAGCTGTTTACAAATAAGGAAACTGAGTGATGAAGATACTGAATAACTTGTTTAAGGTCACACAGATTCATTCCCTCACAAATGCATTTTACTTTTTCCTATTAACCAAACTCACACTGGAAGAGGAAGCAGTGACCACATTCTAGTATTATGCAGACAACTGATTTCTTTTTTTTAATTAAAAAAAAATTTTTTTTTTATTTTTGACAGAGAGAGAGAGAGAGAGAGAGAGAGAGAGACAGAGAGAGAGCTGAACTGGGGGAACTCCCAGTTCAGCATATGGGTCCACACGGGCCGGAGCTGGGATTCGATCCTCAGTCCCCGGCGCTGCAAAGTGAGCGCTCAACCCACTGAGCCATCCCGGCTTCCCCAGACAACTGATTTTTTGAATTAGTGTTCCCAGGAAAGGGAAGCTACATGGACTTAAGCATCTGCTTCTCTAGGACCCTGTTAGCATGGACCAATTAGCACCTACTTTCACTTATGGCATCAAAAAATGCCTGGAGAACAAAGACATCTTGTGTTGTCAGAAGTCCCAACCCTAGATTGGGAAGCCACCAAATCTAAACTGATAACAGCTTCTGCTGTTTGTCATGTCACCAGGTGCCTTTCACAGCTAAAATCACGCCTGGTGCCCCATGCAGACCTGAGCTCACTGTGACTGCAGACCTCGCAACAGACCATACCAAACACTATCTCGTTGCCAGGCTCCAGACTTGGATATGGAAAATGGCCAATAAAGATATTAAAAGGAACGGCTCAGAGAAAGCACAGCTAATCACCAACCTGCTGGGCGAGAGTGGGAGGCCAGCAGGGGCCCAGACCTTTTCTTTTATTTTTCAATCAGGAGTCTGAGCAGTAAGCCCCACATCTCCCTCAATTCACTGGTCCACAGATAAACACGTGGTGTGGCCCACAGTGACAGCTGAATGAATTGCTCCAGCTGATTGTTGCTTCCTCTGTTTGTCTCTATCACCTGAGTAGAGATGGTTTAAAAATACACTGCCATTAAGGGCCTTTTGGCTACAGGGCTGCAGTGGTTGGCAATGGGAGCTTCTGGAGTCTCTGGGACTTCCGGAGTGTCTGGCTGGTTCTTTTCTGTCCCTTGACACTCCTGGCTCCTGATACTTTTGAAAGAAATGTCTTGTTGAAATTGTTGAAAATGGTTTGCCAGCTCCCAGAGGTTGTTGACATGACACTGTGTTTGTGTTGGAAATTTTGTATTTATGCAAAGGATTGCTGAGTTACATACATATCATTGAGGGTATGTATTTTGAGAAGAGCTTTTCCAGCTTGCTTTGTGGCTCTTAAGTTTTGTTTTGAATAGAGGGTGAATGAGCATCTGGAATTCCACATGTTTTTTTAAGGGTTCTAGTTAGGTGGTGGCCCTTTGGTTATATTGGTCATTTAGAATATTTCCACTTGATCTACCTATCAATTGGTATTTGTATTTCCATGTAGAGTGCAGCCCTCTGTAGCTTTTTGAGATTTTAACAAACCTGAAGTCTAGAGACCAACCAATAATTGAGAAAATATCTGACACATCTTTGAGGACTGAAGAGTTGTGTCATTTGTACCAGACCCAGCCTGTTTTTCTCTCCATATTTGCTCAGCCCCTCTGTCCCCTGGTCTTGACTACATGTTAGATGGAAATCTCACTGGGCATCGCTATTGTACTTCCCTTATCACCTAGCACCACCATCTATCATACAAGGTGAAAGCCAGGCTCTAGCACAACCTCTTGCATGGCAGGGATCACGTCAGCTTCCGTTCCTGGGACAAAATAAACACACCGCTAGCATCCATGCTACCTCCCACCACTTCCGGTTTCAGATAAAATGCCAAACACCAAAGATGGGCGGCCTGGGACAAAATAACCACACCACCAGCATCCATGCTACCTCCCACCACTTCCGGTTTCAGATAAAATGCCTAACACCAAAGATGGGAGGCAGGAGAACTGGTTTCTCAGGGACTACCTAGAGCAGTCAGTTTACACAACCTGAAAACGGGAGGGGGAGGGGGGCAACCTCTGATCAGTGAGAGACAGGGGACAGAAACGTGGTGGCAGATTAATTCTGTGCCTTGCACGCTGTTCAGCTTATATCCATGCACGGTGTGGTGTTTTATATCCTCTCCAGAGGTGCCCCACATGACTGAGAAGTTGGCTCTCATTGCCTCCTGAAGGCCAGTTTGTAATTGATTTCCTACTTTCTGCCTCATTCATTTCCCCTTTTCCTTGAATTTCTAGCCTTGGGACTGCTCTTCCTGATAAAATGTGAGTGTATAGCTTTAGGCTGTTGTTTCCTAAAGAACCTGGCCAAGACCATGAGAGACTCTCTTCTCACATTATTCATTATAATGGTGGTATAAAGAGAAGAAAAGATAAAGGAAAATAAAGAGAGTACTTTAGGGTAAATAGGAAGTATAAAAAAGCTATTGGGGGAAGGTAGATTCTTTAGAGAAAAATGTGATAGAGTGCATTCGGAGGAACAAAGCTTTTTCATAGTTTTCCTAGAGCAAAAGAGGGAAAGAAGGGTTATTCTAGTCAGTGTAATAAATAATAGCTGATATAACAGAAAAACACAAAAATCTCATTGACTTAACACAATGTAGATTTTATTCACTCAAAATTTTATATGGTTTCGGTGGCTCCTCTCCATCTTGTATTTATGCAGTCTGGAATACTGGGCCTCTAAGATTTCTGGGTCTGGGGAAGAGCTAGAGCAGGAACAAGAGCAGGAGGGAGGGAGAGAGAGAAACATCAGCTCCTGACTGCCTTAGCCCAGAAGTAACACATGCTTCTCATAGTTCGTTGGCTAGAAATAATCATATCAGTGCAGCATCCGCTAGGGAGGCTGGAAAATGGAAGGGAACACAGATTTTTGTGGAGCACAGACTGTTTCATGACATGTTTCATCAAGAGAAATTAATAGAGAGAGGGAACCAAATGGGAGAGGGCAAGAGATTCATACTAGAGAAATGCAAAAAAAAAAAAAATTTAAGAAGCATAAGCGTTGAGTAAGAAAAGGTAAAAAAAAAAAAAAAAGTACAATACCAGAGACAAATGTCTGTTTAGAAATTGAGAACACCAAGCAGGAAGGATAAGCCTTCTAGAAGAGGATTAAGTAGATTCTTTTAGCATAGCTGAGAGAAAACATAGATCGTTGGGAGAGAGCTTCTAACAGATAAAAAGATAATGCCATAGGAAGCATTTCTGCCACTTCCCAGTGAGATAGGGCAGGAAACCCTAAGGAGACGACACAAGGGGAGCTGGCCACAAACCAAGATAGGGCAAGTGGTGACATATATTTCAGTAGGGAATATTAAAAAGTGAATGCACATATCCACTCACTGTGATTAGAACATATGATGATGTACAGCTACTCAGTAGATCTGACCCACATTTCTATGAGACCCCTCAAGTTTAGCCCTCAAAGGTCATGAATCTGGAAATTCATTTATGAGAGTCAGGTGCAGTTGTCCAAGGTTATGTGGGTCAAGTGGGGCTCACTTAGATGTGCCTGTACTCGCAAGAAAGAAGGGGCTGGGCTGCAGCTCTCCAAGCACGCATTCATCCACCTTCATAGGGTTGTTGTGAGCGGTCAGTCAAATGCCAGGCACTTCCTAAATGGTCAGTGTATGTTACCTGTTTTTTAACCAATTTTCTGAGTTTTCTTTTTTCTTTTTAGAGATTTTTAGGAAACTGTTTAAAGGACTACGTAGTGACTTGGTTAAGAGATTAAGAGATTTGTCTGTGAAGTCATAGCTGGTAAAAGATATACAATAGGGGAAGCCGGGATGGCTCAGTGGGTTAGGCGCTCACTTTGCAGCCCCGGGGACCACGGATCGAATCCTGACCCCGGCCCGTGCGGGCTCATATGCTGAGCTGGGGAGTGCCCCCAGTTCAATTCTCACTGGGGCGAGACCCCGGCCCAATTCCTGCCCTGTGCAGCCCTGTGCCCACCTGTGGAATGAAACTATGTGGAAAAACCAATGATGTGCAACTATGGAGACTGTTCTGGGCCCACCCCCTTCTCTCTGTCTCTGTCTTTGTAGCTCTCTCTCTCTGTCAAAAACAATAAAAATAAATCTTTTTTTTTTTTTAAAGAAATTATATACAGTAGACTCTCTGTTAACGGAACTCAAGCAACTGGTATTTTCAAGCATGATTCTTTTGAGATTTTGCCAGTTGCTTGAGATTGTTGATTGCTTGAGTTCTGATTAATGAAGAGTTTACATTTATCCAGCATCTACCAATCTCCCTGGGTGCTCGTCAGCTGAGAACCTACTGTAATAGTAAATGTCCAGCACCTCCTCTCGGAGATCAGGAAGTGGTGGCCACCATTTAAGAGCTTCCTTATGAATGATATTTATGCAGAGACATACAGAGAAGGAGATAGGCAAGAAATGAGAAGAAGATAACACAGGAATTCAGTTAGAGAGAACAACACATAAAAATGTCTGAGGTTGGGAATGAGCTTCCTTGAAGCGGGGTGGGAGGAGGTTGTGGTCAGAAGCATTATGAAGGAGAGGCAGACTGGTCTAAGATGAAACTGGAGAGGAAGACAGGCTTAAGCAGGGCTTTATAGGTTGTGCTGCAAACAGAGAAGCTCTCCTAACAGCAGGGATAGGCCACTGCAATGATTTAGTCAGATAAAGGGCATAACAGATTTGTTTTGTGAAGATTTCTCTGGTGGTTGGATAGGTTATGGATTGGGGAGGAGGTCAAGTGAGAATACAGAGAACCAGAAGAAGACTATGGTGGTAATTCTGTCAAGGAATGATAGAGGATTAGTTTGGGAAAATAACAATAAAGAAAAAGAAAACTTGAGAATTTTCATATTCATTTTGTTGGTAAAATCAGCAGGAGTATAAGGATAAGGCAAACCAAGTTATCCTGGTGTCCACATTTTGTCATGAGCAATTATGTGAGTAGGCTGGGGTGTATTCTACATTGTTGATTGAAGGATTTTAATGAAATCATATTAAAAAATAATTTTAGATTTATAGAAGAATTTCAGAAGTAACACAGGGAAAGTTCCCCTGTAACTTCACCAGCTTGCTTTAATATTACCATCCTGCATAATCATGGTGTGTTTATCAAAACTAAGAGAGAAACGTTGGAAAAATATTATCATGTAAGCCACTGAGCTCATTCAGATTTCAACCCCCCCACTGCCCCAAATATGATGTTTCTGATCCAGGATCCTACCCAGGGCATTTAGTTGTTATGTCTCCTGGGTTTCCTATAATCTGTGACACTTTCTAAATCTATCCTCATTGTTCATAAACTTGACATTATTAAAGATTTATTTTTATTGTTTTTGACAGAGAAAGAGAGAGAGATACAGAGACAGAGAGAAGGGGAAGGGTCCAGAACAGTCTCCATAGTTGCACATCATTGGTTTTTCCACATAGTTTCATTCCACAGGTGGTTGCGGGGCTGCACAGGACAGGAACTGGGCCGGGGTCTCACCCCAGTGAGAACCAAACAGGGGACACTCCCCAGTTCAGCATGTGGGTCCTTACAGGCCGGGGCCAGGATTCGATCCTCGGTCCCTGGGGCTGCAAAGCGAGTGCTTAACCCACTGAGCCATCCCGGCTCATTATTAAAGATTATTGAAGAATACTGATCATGTATTTTGTAGAACATCTATTGATACGGGTTTGTCAGATTTTTTTTTATCATGAAGCTGTGGTGATAGGATCTGCCAAGAATACAACAGAGATCATTTTCCCTTCTTAAGCCATCTTATCAGAGGATACATGATATCAATGTGGTGCATGCCAGGTTGCTTTATCTTATTATTTTTTCTTTTCCATACTCTATTCAGTAGACACAGTCTCTATGTTCACACTAAATTCATACTCAAGCAAAGGGGAATTAAGCTTGACCTTCTGGAGAGAATATCAATTAACTTATGTTAAAAGCACCTCATAATTGGCAATTATTTTTTCCAAGGTACTTTTTAAACCATGCAAATCTTCTACTTATCTTTAAAGTTTGCTAGCCATTAGTGGATTTTGCCTGTAATAATTATCACGGTGGTGTTCTAATGGTGATTGCCTATTTCCCTAATCTTTCTACATTTATAATTTGGAATGATGGTATTTAAATGTCACAGATTCATACTTATTCATCTCACTAGTCTCATTTACTTACTTTATTTTATTGACAAGACTAAGAGGTTCTTTAATGAGGAGCAGTGTGTCTACTAACTTAATACTGAATACAAAGTCTGTTTGGAAAAATCCAGCCATAAATACCTCGATTTTTCATATTATATGGCTGGATACTTTATGGACAGCCCTGGTATATCCAACTCATACAACATCTCTCTCCCAAGGAGTCTGTGTCCTAGTGCCACCAAATGTCATTATTTGTTTCCTGCCCCTAAGTGGAGGAATATCTCTTCTCGCTCTCCTTCTGCCTTGAACATAAAAATTTGTCTCTGAAGTCACACTGAATACCCCAGTAAAAGGCTCCTACAGTTTCTGCCACCAGCTCAGAAATGAGTTCACAGACTCAGGTGGCAACAGAAGAAATGCTTTCTTCTCTGTTTTCACCTCCAACATCATATCAGCATCTCTCTCTCATGTGGGTCCTTCCTTCCTGAAGACGCCCTTCTCCTGGAAGAGACGGGTACTTTCCTAGCGATTAAGTCTGTGGGTGTACTAGCTTTGTGAATTTAGACAACTTAATTCACCCTTCTATACTTCAGTTTCCCCCCTCACATTGGGATTAGACATACTAGATTTGTTGAGAGGATTGAATGTGTTAGACATGCAAAGTACTTTGAATTATGTTTGGTATTATAAAGACTTTGATAAATATTAGTTATTATATGCTTAGATCTAGCTGACATCTTTAATGGCTAAGATCAGATCAAATCTATGAATTTATGAGTCACCCATAGACTTTATATGCACATAATATAAATACTCTTTCCAGGTTAAAATTTTTTTGGAGCGAAGACAGTTTCAGTACATTAGGCAAAGCTGGCAGACAACCACAATTTGTAGGTGCCACACATTTCACCAGGGTGTAATTTGATGCTGATAACACCTGACTTTTATCTGTACAATTTCCAGACCATTGTCTCGGATTTCAGAACTTGTTTCAAACAACTCAGAGAAGTGGCTATTTCTCACTGCCAGGCTGACCAATAAGAGCTGAGAAAAACACCAAGAAGGAAAAAGAATTTAAACCTTCATAGACAGGACATAAAACACACATCTAACTGATAAGAATGGAAACAAAAGGGTATTGAAATGGAAGATAAAATGCAATGCTAAGTATTTTGGGCTTCAGCCACCTGAAGTCAGGGAGCTTGAATTTTTGATGGGCAGCCCGACGAGGGAGTGCATGAAACTTCAGAAACCTGGGTTTTCTGCCAAAATGATTTCAGTGCAGACTCCCCTGGGAGGAGGAGTCCTTAGGTCTCTGTGTTTTTTCACAGGGCCAAACCAGGCCCTCTGTCCCACTGTGAGCTGAGAAAGACGGAAACTCTGGAGGACGTGTCATATAGAAGAAAGTGCTTTAGATCTTGACCAGTTATCGGTTTGGTTTAATGCTTTCCCAAGGTGACTTTGTTCTCTAAAGTTTTCCGAGTTTTTTAAGCCTCAGTTTCCCCATCAACAGAACAGAAGTTTTATTTGGTGATAATGATGCGATGTGTCCAAAGGGCCAAATTATCCATTCCATGCTATAAGTGGAGCACCTACATGCAACCTGTAAGATCTGTAAGGGCCGTTGAAGACATTTGAGATATAAAATACTTTTTCTCTCTCTCCAAGTTTTAAATTGTAAAACTAGAAAATTGAAATTGAGAGAGATTTTTAAGACCACAATTATAAAAGTCCTTTTAGTCCTCTAAATGCCGAAAGTGACATAATGAGGAACATGGGTACACTTTCATGAATGTGATATGATAATATGACACTGTGTGTAATATTTAATGTTAACAGGCTTAGGAAGATCCCTGTGGTAATAGCAGGGCATTTCGAACATGCTAGGTACTAAATTTGTGTTCTCTTTCATTCTCATTTCTTTCCCTGAAAATTTTTGAAATATGAGAGTACTAGGTCACATAATTTAAGTCAGGTTGTCTAGGTAGTCAATATGATACTGCCCATGAAATGATCAAATATTAATTTGCTTTTATTTTCACTATTTTTTTTTTACCATATATATATATTTTACTATATGTATACTAGGTACTTTTATAAGTTTTATATACTATATCAACACATTTAATTCTCATAATCAATAAAATTAATATAACTATTATCAAAATATTTCAGAAGATAAGATTAAAAAATGGCAATGTTGGGCAATTTGCCAAAGTCATGTAGTGGTGGAGCCAAAATTTGAATGAAAGGATTTTGACTTTGCAACCCAGCTTGTAACCACTCAGTGGTACTCGGGTTATGTGGAATAGATATGCAGTAGTACAATGCTTTGGGACATATGTTTTTCAGTTATGAATTCAAGGAGAAAGCAAGTATTCTGTTCAAAAAAGTTTGAAACATTTCCCCCTATTGCCACAACATATAGGATGCTGATCACAGGTAGAATTTTAAAACTTGCAAACACAGAATACAGTGGGTTTTTTGTTTTCAAATATGAGGATACTCACTTAAATTTCTCAATCTTCATATACTTCAGGCATATTGATACTTTTAGTATCTATCATCTGAGAAAACAGATACCAGAATGGCACCAAATAGCATGTGTTTATTGTTTATTTAGTCTATCATGGGCACATGCTAATTCTTGGACCCTTGTTATCACTCTGTATGTACCCTCACAGAATGTATTTATGGAGAAATAATGAGCTATAATACTACACTGTTGCATTAACAAGGTAGAATAGCATTTAGAATTTTCTGAGTATATTAGAAAGAAGCAAAACCCATTTGCTGTTATTTTCTGAAAGCATCCCCAAAAGGATTCAGAGGAATAAATGGAACAAGTCCATAAGCAAAAAACTAGTGCTTAAAAAAGGGAAAGCTGGGATGGCTCAGTGGAGGAAGCACTCGTTTTGCAGCCCCGGGGTCTGAGGATCGAGTCCAGGCCCTGGCCTTTGTGGACCCAGAGCCTCTTGGGAGACCCCTGGCTTGACCCCTTGCTTGAAGACATAGCTGGAGACTGCTTTGGGTTCTCCTTCTTCTCTCTGTCTCTCTCTGTCAAAAACAATAAAATAAATCTTAAAAGACAAACAAACAAACAAGCAAAAACTGGTGCTTAAGAACACAAGATTCCTAAGGGAAGAAGAAAGCATGAGGGAGTTCCGTAAACAGTGGCTGCTAGACTCTGCTTGTGAATTTAGCCCAATTAACCCTTTTGCCAGGTATATTATTTTCGGGGCCAACAAGAATAAAGAGTTTTAATTAAGGCTCACAGGAGACTTGAATACCTAATGAATATTGAGGTGTAGGAATGAGCAGAGAAGAAGCTGTTGATATGAGAGTGGGGACCCAGGATAACCTCAGAGGTGTTTGCAGCATGGCAGTCAAGAATGTCTTTTCGGCCGCAGGAGATTCACATTAGATTGAGGCCAGTTATAGAGAGGTAGAGGAAATGAATATCCGGGTTACTTTATTTTCTTTTGTAAACCTTAGGAAGTACTGGCCACCTTTTAAACTTTAAAAAGTAGTGGAACCTTGCAGTGATTTAGGGTTGTGAATGTGCGTGTACCTTGTCCTGTCTGCTTAATAGATTGTCAGAGAACAGAACATTCATGCTTGTTCCAATAGATCTTGTTTTTTCCTTTCTTGTGATGGTGCTTTAATGAGAAAATTAGTTTGCATGTATATTAGCTTTCTGATGGATCGTTAGGTGAAAGTGCCTGTTACTTAAAATGCCTAATATATCAGATTCATAAAATAGTGATAAGCAGCAGATATTCATTTTGAAGGCCATTAGGTAGTATAATCCACAATCCCTCTAAGGTAGAAAACACCATGAATAATGCCAATTCTGAGTCATCTTCTTTTTTTTTTTTTTTAATTTATTGTTAAATTTGATGAGGTTACATTGGTTGGTAACAATTAGACAGTTTACAG